>BBSZ01006392.1:0-16327 GCA_000981365.1 Subanguina moxae | reverse complement strand
AAGACGTCTTGGCTTCGCTCACCCCAGACACACAGCTCTCTTCCCTAGTGATGCGAAATTCCTCTATTTTTGCGCGGGGTGGCACCAACGGCTTATCTAAAATGGCGTATGGTGAAACCTTCAGAACCAAAACTAAGGCTCAAGAATAACAAAGGTGATCAAAGGCTAATTAAATTTCTTTTATCACACAACTAACCAGGAGTAGGAGTAAAATAAGTAGGTCTTTCGAGTTGATAGCCACTGTCCATTGATCTCCCAACCTGAAAAGGAGCCGAGAAAGAGTAGTCGGGTCGGATGACCGGCTCTTGATCTTGGGCTCTTTTGTAAGGAATTTGATGTGCCACATTGGCATATTCCTCAGGTCTTTGCTTCTGAATACAACCATACAAAACAGTTTTATAGTTTAAATTTTTAATACCCTTGGAAATCGAGTCTCTCCAGAGCGTCCACTTTTAACTAAATTAACACAATTCATCAAACGTATGGTATTTGTTGCGAACAGTGCCTTTCAAGTTTATGGAGCTACTCGGTTATAACCTCAGAGCTATTTCAGGTACATTACATTATTTGGTACTAATGTATTATACCGCCCCCCCCCGGCCCAAAAGTATTTGCTTTTCTAGGTACATTGACCGTATAAGAAGCATTTTTCACCATTTTTAAGAGATAAAGGGTTGTATAGGGAGGGGAAGCGACAAGTAAGAGAATAAAGGGCTGTATAGGGAGAGGAAAGGCAGTTAGCCATAGTTCAGACAGTTGACCATGGTTCAGACAGTTGACCATGGTTCAGACAGTTAGCCATGATTCAGACAGTTGATCATGGTTCAGACAGTTAGCCATAGTTCAGACAGTTGACCATGGTTCAGACAGTTAGCCATGATTCAGACAGTTAGCCCTAGTTCAGACAGTTGATCATGGTTCAGACAGTTAGCCATGGTTCAGACAGTTCGCCATGGTTCAGACAGTTAGCCATGGTTCAGACAGTTAGCCATGGTTTAGACAGTTAGCTTTCTTGAACATAGTATCCCTTACAGGGACCTACTGCATAAAAAAGCTCTGGTATGCATGCTATTTTCATGCATCCAGAGCTATTCCCGAGAGATTTATGTCTCAAGTATGTGCGCATCTCAACTCCAGCCTCCGTCACCCTCGTAAGAGGGCGAAGGAGGCTTGCGAGTTAAAGATGCTGCACAGACTTACAGACCTGTGACATGAAACCGAGCAATACTGTTGGCCAAAAAACGCATCTAGAAGCACTTTTCTCCCTGGGCCAATAGGGAAAAGGGGTAAATAATCTTTACAAAAAGTGGTACTCCCTGTTATTCCCTTCCTCTCCCAATTCAGCCCTTATTCCCCTCTAAGTTAGTATTTAAGGGGGTGCAAACAAGCCACCAAAAGGATTTACTGATTTGTTGAAGACGCCAGCGCACTGAACCAATTGGCCATGGGTGATAGTCTCTGTGTGTCTCAGCCACCTAAAAATTTTACACCTGAATATGCAAAATAAAGGAAAGCTACCAAAAAGACATACTTCTTCACGGAATCGATTAAAAAATGGCCTGCCTATAGCAAAGTATAATGCGCCTACAATCGCTCCAACCCCTAAAAGTCCACCAAGAAAAGAGAAGAATATTACCTAAATTTTTAAAAATTTCTAAATATTTATAAGAAGCAATAAAAAGTTTAAAAGGGCTCTAGTGGTCTTTCCTGGGGATAGTACCCTGGGAAAACAGTACCCTGGGGAGACAGTACCTTGGTACACTATAATCTACGCAGCAATTTGTTACGCCACAAAAATTTGCATGTACTCATTTTTGAAAGGCTAACTGTCTGAACCATGGCTAACTGTCCGAACCATGGTCAACTGTCTGAACTGTGGTCAACTGTCTGAACCATGGCTAACTGTCCGAACCATGGCTAACTGTCTGAACCATGGTCAACTGTCTGAACCAAAGCCAACTGTCCGAACCATGGTCAGCTGTCTGAACCATGGCTAACTGTCTGAACCATGGCTAACTGTCCGAACCATGGTCAACTGTCTGAACCATGGCTAACTGTCTGAACCATGGTCAACTGTCTAAACTATGGTCAACTGTCCGAACCATGGTCAACTGTCTGAACCATGGTCAACTGTCTAAACTATGGTCAACTGTCCGAACCATGGTCAACTGTCTAAACTATGGTCAACTGTCTGAACCATGGCTAACTGTCTGAACCATGGTCAACTGTCTGAACTATGGTCAACTGTCTGAACCATGGCTAACTGTCTGAACCATGGTCAACTGTCTGAACTATGGTCAACTGTCTGAACCATGGTTAACTGTCTGAATCATGGCTAACTGTCCGAACCATGGTCAACTGTCCGAACCATGGCTAACTGTCTGAACCATGGTCAACTGTCTGAACCATGGCTAACTGTCTGAACCATGGCCAACTTTCTGAACCATGGTCAACTGTCTGAACTATGGTCAACTGTCTGAACCATGGCTAACTGTCTGAACCATGGTCAACTGTCTGAACTATGGTCAACTGTCTGAACCATGGCTAACTGTCTGAATCATGGCTAACTGTCCGAACCATGGTCAACAGTCTGAACCATGGTCAACTGTCTGAATTATGGTCAACTATCTGAACCATGGCTAACTGTCTGAATCATGGCTAACTGTCCGAACCATGGTCAACTGTCTGAACCATGGTCAACTGTCTGAACTATGGCTAACTGTCTGAATCATGGCTAACTGTCCGAACCATGGTCAACTGTCTGAACCATGGTCAACTGTCTGAACCATGGCTAACTGTCTGAACCATGGCCAACTGTCTGAACCATGGTCAACTGTCTGAACTATGGTCAACTGTCTGAACCATGGCTAGCTGTCTGAATCATGGCTAACTGTCCGAACCATGGTCAACTGTCTGAACCATGGTCAACTGTCTGAACCATGGCTAACTGTCTGAACCATGGCTAACTGTCTGAACCATGGCTAACTGTCTGAACCATGACCAACTATGGCCAATTGTTGCCAACTGTCGTCTAAGCCTATCTCACAAACCAGAAATTTCTAGGTCGGAAATTTTTCAAATTTGGGCATTTCCGAACTAAAATCTTCCACAAATGTTTTAATCGATTTAAATGCTTACTGCAAAAACATGAAAGTCGCCCCAATCAATGCCGTGCTGAGGGTATCTGACCCAATCAAAAGCCTGACAATTTTCTAGCAAACAGCAATATACAAGCTTTTCAAACAAAAATGTCCAATCATTCTCCTTTCTTCTGCCGGAAAGTAGCATTTTTTTGAATACCAATGAATAATTATTGTTAGACTTTTCGTATAGTTTGTTAAATAAGGCTTTAATACTTTGTTGTTAGGCAATATACATGGTAGTAAAAAGAAGGGAAAGAGTTTGTCAAACAGACCACTTGTGGATGTTAGCCAGTGGTCAGACAACTCAGCTGACCACCTTCCAATGGTCACCTCTCTTCCTTGTCTGGATGAACACTGACCAGGTTGGCATGGAAACATGGCGTACACTTTGCGGTATTGGGAGGAGAAGGGGAAAGACAGGCACTACTTTTCACCGAGATCCTATTAAAAGGTAGGGCTGATCGTTTAGCTGTTTGCGGCTATGCGGCTGCGGCTCTTTACCTAAAATCAAGTGCGGCTGCGGTTAGCCTCACGGCTATGCGGCTTTTTTCCAGTTGAATCAAAACTATTTTTATAGAAGTACAATGTAAATGTCAAACCACAACCATACCTCACAAAATACATGTATAAATCTCCGAACAACATCCGAGTCTACCGTATTTTCTCTAATAAGACCCCATGGTGACCTATTTTTCGTCGTTTTTCGGCGTTCTCTGGGAACCAGCTCTTCCTTCATTGTACACAAGGTTAAAAGTGTCTCTTAAAAAGTGGGAAAAGCTTTCTGTTTGCAGAATAAACAGAAAATTCTTTCGCGTGTTTGATTGACACCCGCAAAACATAGGTCAAAAACACAATGCCACAAACACATTTTTTTGAATTTATGGGTTGGTTATATCGAGAGGCGACTGTATCAAGGTTTGACTGTAACAATAATCCAGTAGACTCAAAAAAACTTATTCCAATCAAAGCATAACAATAATTACACCAACAACAGACAGCCTCAACACCTAGGTGGGCTTTCGTCTACCACTTCATCTTCAGCCAAGTCAAGACCTTTGCATTCCACTGACTTCTCCAAGGAATCGGTTATTGGAAGGCTAATCTTTCCATCCTCCAAATGGTCAGAATTTCTAATAAAAATTGTCAATTAATGTTCAGCCTGCTAGTGGAGACTGAGCCGAAGCCAACCTGTTGCTTTTTAAGGGCATAAAAGTAGTGTGCTTTGAGAGCAGAGTGATCCCTCTGTTGAAAGGTCCACCTCCACCATTCAATGTGACTACTCCAATGGTGTTTAGTTTCTTGACACGCAGGTTGGTAAACTTAATGATATCTCTCGGCTGAAATACTCCTTACTTGGTGGGCTTTGGAGCTGGGAAAAGTTCTGACCAATAATTTTAGTGCTTGATCCACATACTCATCATAGCATGCAACATCCAAAGTGGCCAGTCCAGCGCAGTCCTTGCACAACAAATGGTATAGTTGGTGGTCAATTTTGCTCTTTTCTTCATCTATCGAAGCATCAAGGAGGTGGAATTTGGGCACATCACTTAAACAATAGTAATTTTGTTTGTTTTGGTCGAAAAGCACAAACCTTTGCCAACATGTGCCATCGGAGACCCGGAGATAAACCACGCAGTCTTGTTGATTGTCTTTCGGAATCAACAAACCTACCACCTGAAACAGAGAACCTCATGGATAGAAGAATGTAGGATCCTTTTTCTTCTAAAGGCCTGTCTACACTGATCACGTCTGGTTGTAGTGTTTATTTTATAGCTAAAATGAGGTCTCAGATGTCGATTATCTCCAGAAAAATCGACTCTGAAAAAAAATTACGCATATCCCAAAATTAAAAGTTGGGGTATACCGTATTCTCTCTAAGAGAACCATACCCCTTAATTCAAAATCGTGTTTTTGGCATTGTGTTTTCAACCTACTTTTTGAAGACAACTCCCAAGCAAGTTACCACTCAAATTGTAGCTTATTATTTTAGCTATAAATTGGGTGGTAACTTGCCTAAGACTTGTTTGCAAAAAGTAGGCCAAAAACACAATGCCAAAAACACGATTTTGAATTAGGGGGTGTGGTTATATTAGAGAGAATACGGTTTTGAGTCAATTTTCCAAGAAGAACCCAAAATACGAGACCTTATTTTGGCCATGGGCCAAAACGCTACAGCAAAACGCTACGATTTTAGATGAGGCTTAAAAGTCTTGCAAAAATAACCTGGCAGACATTGTCGAAAAATATTTGACCACTTGCCAACTGCAGGTCATTGAAGTGTCGGAGTCTTGAGAAAGGTTTATGCTCCAGTCTGACTGTGCCAATAGCTTCCTGTATTTTGTCAGCCACACTACTCCGGTCGCACTCAGACCATGCAAATAGTCGGTGGTCTTCATGGATGTGTTCAGCCGAGTTGTTCAACCATTCAGAGTCCGGCATGCTCATTTGCAATAGCTGGGCTATGTCTTCTGTGGCTTGTGTGCCAGCCTCTGACACCTCCTCGGCCTGGGCATCAGCCACATCTTCTGTATCCAAATCTTCCAATTCTTCTACTGCCTCTTTTGCAATTCTGGAAGTGGAGGTGATGAAAATGAAAAAAGAATGAATCAAACATACATTTGAGTGATTGGATTGGGACGTAATCCAGTGGAGTGCTCTAGAAGTGTTAGTCCCCTCCTCTTGTATATTTGCTTTTTGAGAGCTCCTGATCCATTCAAGGCAAATATCACCTACAAGCACATCATTTAATGACGGGCACTATATTTCTAAAAATTCTTACCACAGTCTGCAGCTGCTTCACTCGGAAGTTGCGAATATGGATGATGTCACCTGGCTGACTTTTCTAATTAGCAACCTTTTCTTGGAATTTTTTCTTCCTTTTTTCAATAACTTGGCAAGAAATTTGGGTTCTTATTGGGTTTAAGCCCCGTTTTTCATTCTTTCCGACAGCTGAAAATCGGAACAAAAGAGAAGATAAACAAAGATCAGAGCTAGAAGACGACAGCAAAGACAGAGAAGAGAGCCAGAATTTTTAACCCAAAGCTATCACAATCCTTGCACAAAACCATCAACAAGAGCGAGATACGATCCAACCTCGATACAACATACACCCCGGAAACCGGCTTGAGGTATATGCTACATATCAGGGGTCAATGTTAACTACCGTATTTTCTCTAATGAGGCCCCATCCCCTTTGATTTAAAATTGTGTTCTTGGCATTTTGTTTTTGACCCAACTTTTCCGGATGACTCTCAGGCGATTTACCAACCAAATTTTAGCTTATTTTCTCAGCTTCAATTTGGTTGGTAAATCGCCTGAGAGTAATTTGAGAAAGTTGAGTCAAAAACAGAATGCCAAGAACACGATTTTAAATCAAAGGGGGTGGGGCCTTATTAGAGAAAATACGGTAATCCTTTTAAGGCAGTAAGTAGTAGTTGCTGTAAGTGGGTAAGTTGTAGGCACCGTATTTCTTCTAATAAACGCCCCCTCCCCCCTAATGTTTATCTCAACTGTTTTTCAACAGTTTTGTCTATATATTTTTTCAACATATAGCTCTGGATGTGTTCTTTCCACTGAACCATCAATGGACTCAATGTTGCTGGCAAAAGTTGGATAAGAAACTATTGGGTTGATAAATAATTTTCTGTCGTTTTGTTTGATTGCTTGTCTCACCACGATTGCCTGAGCACATTGCAAAGTATAATATAGAATTTTTAAGCGCTCGAGTTCGTCTATCACATTGTTATCTTCCTTTTTTTTTGTTTTCACTAATTTTAACCAATTTTTAGGATTTTCAAATGATCAGCCTCCCTGACCAAAAACAGCACTTTCGACACCTGCTTCTCTTCGCCTTTAATAAGAATCAAAAAGCCGCTGCAGCGGCTCGAGATATCTGCGGCGTGTATGGAGAGAGATCTATGCCAGAAACGACAGCTCGGTACTGGTATGGTAAATTCAAAAATGGCAATTTTGACCTTCAAGACACCCCTCACACCGGTAGGCCATCCAACTTTGACCAGGACCAACTTCGGGCCCTGTTGGAGGAGGATGAGCGTCAAACCCAAAGAGAATTGGCCGAGAAGATGGGCTGTACTCAGCCGACCATCTACAACCATCTCAAAACCATGGGATTCACTCAAAATTTGGGAGCTTGGGTGGCACACAAATTGAATGAAGAACAGAAGGAAGAGCAATAATGGAGAATACATACTTGATTAGATTGTTGCTCTTTTTCATGCAAAAATTCCTAAATGTTCAATAAAGAAAAAAACGGCAAAAACTTATTGTTATCAACCCAATATTTGAATGTAGCAAAGCCTCATTCCCGTAAAAGACCTTTTTTCCAACTTTTCCCACTTAATGCTTTTGCCCTTCCCATCTTGCCTAAAATCATGAATTAACATAGACGAGCGAACAAAAAGTGATCATCCGACGTCATCAGTATGATAAGGACTGTGCATGACGCAAAAAAAGCAGACAAAATTGCTGAAAAATAACTGAGATACTTGGATTGAGTAATAATTAACGATCGTTTTATTTTCGCGCGTTTATTTCCATACTATTGGCGTTGTGTTTAGATTTTTTCCATATTAATATTACTCACTATTTAGTTGATTAAAAATGCGTGTCGATAATCATACTCATATTCGTCATATTATGCTTTATCACTTCGAGAAAGGATGGACCGGAGCCCAGTCATTTCGCGATCTCAATGAATTTTTTGGTGAATGAACAGTTGGGGAAAGTCAAGTTCGGAAGTGGTTCCAAAAGATTCTCCTACTGAGGCCTCGATCTGTAAAGAACTGGCGAGTGAACAAAGTTTACGCCGATTTGGATGAGCTTGTGACCGACATCAAAGCGTGGGTTGCCTCGAAAGATTGCCATTTTTGCCTGTGGCATCGATCGCCTACCGAGCAAATGGGAAGCAGTTATTGAAGTAGACGGTGAATATGCTCCACAATGATCATTTAAACAATTTTTTGATGTTATTTTACATTGCGTTGAATAAAAATGTTTTGAAAAAGGATCATTAATTATTACTCAACCCAATAATTAGGCTTTAAAATGTGACAGGCTAAATGACGAAACTGACTAGGTATTTCAATTTTAGCCATTAAAAATGGAGCAAATTTCTATCAAAGAATTTTTGGGACACCAGGTAGTAATTTTGGGTAGCTACCTTATAATTGCGTGCCTCCTTGGAGTGCTCATCATGACAGCAAATGTCGGTTGTGAGTCCAAAAAGTGATTTATTAGTTTGTTCGTCTAAACATTTGCAAACAAATAACCTCTGAGCAAATTTTTATGTCTTACCTATCCGACTCTCAAAGTGGTCCACTGCCTCATCGTTGACTTGGAATATTTTTTTGTCACTAGAAAGACTGAGTAGATTAGACAAAAAAGAAAGAGCCAAATATTGAGCCAGTCAACCTGTTAAGTGGTGTTCCATCAGTAACTCTGAGATATGTTCTGTCTGGCGTATTTTTGAGCACGAGCACAGCAACTATCTGGCAAACGCAGTCGTAAAAAGTATCCGAAGACTTGTGGGTAATGTCTCTGAAACCAATATAAATGCATACTCAATGAGGGCGGCTAATAAGAAATACCTAAAATCAGTCACTTTCAATAGCTTATGAGAACATTTTACTCTGGTGATTCCTTCATAGATTTTTCTTTTAAGTATTTCAGCAGTAGCCAAGGTTTGTTGAGGTGATTGGTGAGAACAAAAGCCCAAACGCCGCTTTGAATTGGCATCCGCTTCATCAAAGCTCGAATCCGACATCAACAGGACAACAAATGGTCGCAAATAGATAACTTTGAAAAGAACTTTCGGTACTACTGTATTATACCCCCTACCCCGGCCCAAAAGTATTTGGTTTTCTGGGTACATTGACCATATAAGAAGCATTTTTCACCATTTTTAAGGGATAAAGGGCTGTATAGGGAGAGGAAGGGACAAGTAACTCGCCACTTACTTGTAAGAAGGCTCTCATCTCTAACTCTCAAGCCCCCGTAAGGAGGCTTGAGTAAAGAGGCTTGTGAGTTAGAGATACGCGCAAAGACTTACCTACAAGATGAATTCGATAAACTTTGGGGGGAGGAGGTGTAATCCAGTAGAGTCGAAATTTTGCTAAATAGAACAATTGAAAATTCTCCATTTCAAATGTAAGAATTGGCGCGTATCCATAACATTTGTAAATTATGAATCACAATTAAGAGACTGATCCTATCAGAGGTAACCTGCAGCATCGGTGGTTGGGAGAGAAAGCTCAGAAAGAGCTGTGAGGTGTGACTCTCTTTATGAGTTATTTTTATTTATTTTTTATGGTCCACTCTTTTCTAAAGTCCATTTTTTTAGATATATGGAGTGCACAGAGAAAAGAAAACTATTCAACTTTGGTATTTGTAGCTTTTTTAGGCGCTACTCGGTTATAATCCTATATTCATGCATCCAAAGCTATTCTCGAGTGATTTATGTCTCAGGTATGTGCGCATCTCAACTCCAAGCCCCCGCCACCAAGGAGGCTAGAGAGTTAGAGATGTGCGCACAGACTTACCTGCGAGATGAATCCGAGCAATACTCATGAGAAATAAATGCATCTAGAAGCACTTTTTGCCCTGATTCAGTAAGGTAGACGGGTGAAGGGCCCTTCAAATTAGTAGCCCCTATGACTCCCGTCTCCTCCCAATTCATCCCCTATTCTCCTCTAAGTTACTACATTTTTTTTTCATAAATGGTTGACCGACTGAAAAGCATTGTTTCACTTGTGAGTCTGTATGTTTACTATAGAAGAGGTGTAGTCTAGCCCAATCTGCTACTCTTTAACCGTCATACTAAAGAAAAAGCTCTCAACTTTTTTGTATTTACTGTTTAAAATAAATTGCACAAACACCAATAAAAACAAAAGTTTATTGCCAAAATCTAACTAAAACACAACACATTATACCTAACCTTTTACCACCAACAACAGACTCTATCAAGTGACGCAAAAGCTCGTACGAATTTAAACTTAAATCTTATTTTTAATGATGAAATGTGCTCTTTCCCACAAAGTGTTTGGTACCATTTTAAAGAACAGAAAAGAGCTTTTAAAGGGTGTATAACTTTGTTTCAACAAATGATCAAAATGGCCACCTTCGGCCGCAATACAACAACGGAGACGCTTTGGAAAATTATCAATTGCTTTCTTTATCATATCCAGTGGAAGACGTCTCCATTCTCGTTGCAACCACTCTTTGAGATCAGCGATGGTTCGATGAGGCTTTGAGCACGCTCTCTTCTCCAGTTCCAGCCAAATACAATAGTCCATCACGTTTCCTTCAGCGAAATTCGATGGCCACTCTCAATCGTTGCGAGTCCAATGAGTGTCGATACTGATCAAGTCCGGAAATTCTGTTGAATGCATTGCTGAATTTCGACCGCCCTATGAAAAGCATTTATATGAAATGAAAGAAGAGCAAAAGGGTTATTCAATGGTATCAAATACTTCGTGGGAAAGAGTACATTTCATCATTAAAAATAAGGTTTAAATTTTCGCACGAACATTTGCCTCACTCGATACTCACAATTTCCGTGCTATATTAAGAGGGTTTGCAAAACTTAATATAATTTAATAAATGGATAATAAGTTGACCGAAGTATATTGCACGGTGACGACCCAAAACCAATTAAAAACACGTTTTTGATGTTTGAACACCTATAATGTGCACAATGAATGTTTTATGATCATTTGGGAGATAGAATTAGTGCGTTGTTCTCGCCAAAAACCCGTCTTTTTGGCATTTTTTGAGTTTTTGGTTTTGAAACCGGGTTTTTGGCGAGAAAAAAACGTGTTAATGTGGTTTCGGGAAGATTCCACATAATACCCTTCAGCCATAAAGGTTATTTTCTCTAAGCCAGCGAAACAAGAAAATTTGTGTAGTCATCAGTGGAACAGCTTCACAGCATTCATGATGTGTGGTGCTGAGAGGCAATATTTGTCAAGCAAACCATTGGGAGTTCCACTTCTGGGCAATTCTTTGACGAACAGGCTCTGTATCTGTACATTGGACAGGTGAGCCAAGGCACCAGCAACAGCTTCACCAATGCCCCCTGCTTGGTAGTGCTCCTAGAAAAAGAAATTATGATAAACGTTTCTCTTTGTTTCTTTTTCATCTCAAATTTTTTAAGTTTCTTTTGTCTACTCTATTGCTTTGGTAAATGCCGCGGATGCGAGGGCTATAGAATAAAGGAAAATGGAAAACATTCTTTTCGTTGTTTAACTTTCTGTTTACAGTCCTTTCCTCCTTTGTGTCTTTTGCTGTTTACTGACCTTCCCCCCTTTATAAGCTCAGCTTTTGTTCTGCATTTTTTAGTTTGGTTTAATTTAGTTTTGTATTATTCCTCCTCCTCCTGCTCCTCCTCTTCCTCTAATTTTTGCTTTTGTGCTATTCCCCAGCTAGGATGCAGCTTCTTATTTTTTGCTACTTGGGACAGTAATTCTGTCTTTCCTCCTCCTCCTCAAGTACCTCCTAATTTTGTATTAATCCTTTGAGTGTTATACCACCGTGACTACATTGTTAAAATAAAAATGGCTGTATATATTTTCCCCCTCAAATTACTCATTTATCCCCTCAAATTGCTTAAACTTGGTTATCTCGGCTGTTTTACAACAAGTTTTTCTAATTTTTTTTTCCAGTGTGTAGCCCTGGATCTGCTCTTTCCAGTGCAGCATCAGTTGACTCAGTGTTGATGGAAAAAGTTAGTGAAAAAGATCTTTTACGGGATGATTTTTTGCTCCATTCAAATACCTTTTTCTCCTGCTTTTTCAGGAACATTGAGTCAACTGATGCTGCATTAGAAAGAGCAGATCCAGGGCTACACACTGGGGAAATATCTGTAGTATCTGTATCTGTCCTTATTATCTGTCCTTTTTTCTCCTAGTTTTGATTATATCTCAAGCAAGCCTCCTCTTGACATTTTGTTTTCAAATTCGGATTCCTGAGGTCTTTTTGCCCATTAGGGTGCCTCAGTATGAAGAAAATCCTTTCAAAAATGAGTACTGTGAATTAGTACATGCAAATTTTTGTGGCGTAACAAAGTGACCGCGTAACAAACGTACCTCGTAAAAAATTTTCGTGTAAATTATGATGTACAGCCGTGCTGTGTGCTCTATGCACCGAACCGATGTCCACTTGATGTGTTTTTAGGGCTTTGTCGTTTTTCCTGCATTAATTCAATTATTTTAAAGAAGGTCGGAAGTTCATGCTTTAAAACCTTTTTCTAGAATACCCCAACTAGTCTAAAAAAAAGTTTGTATAAGCTGAAAGTGAAAAAAGACATCTACATGGCTCGGTTAGTGCATAGACCATCCAGCACGGCTACGTTTAATGCACAAGAAAGCAACTCGCCAACGCCTTATACTTACCAACCACTTATATCTAAAGCTTATTTTCAGAAAAAGCGTAAAAAACTGATGCTCCGCCTAGGCAGTGTCTTTATTTTCTCAGTAGATTATTTGCAATAATTTTCGTGGCCGCATTTCCAACAGCCAGGTTTGATTTAGTTTCGGTCAAAGCTTTAAAAAGTATATACCTCAACGGTGACTATATTTCCACCAGCCTTTTGAGCTTGCTTCACCAGGGTATCGACATCAAGTGGTTTAATAGAAAATAGGTCGACTACCGAAACATTCACACCTTCAGCCGCCAATTTTTCCTGAGCATTGAGGCACTCGTACAGGGTAACACCTGAGCTGACCAACACAGCCTTGTCGTTGGAGGACTCTTTGAGGACCTGCAAAAGGCGATTGAGAAAGCATTGGGCAACGAGAAGAAAGCAAGAAAGACCTTAGCTTGACCAATTTGAAAGCTTTCACTGTTGTCGTAGATGACTCCAAGAGCTGAAACAGTTGGAATTATAGACATTTTTTGAAGTCGTTTCAAAAACCTTACCTGGTCGACTTGCCCGAATGTAGACGATTCCCTGGTAGTTGGCCGCCAATTCCACAGCTTTTTCCATGGAGACGGCATCAGTGGGATAAAAGACCACACCATCGGGAATGGTGCGAAACTGAGCCAAGTCTTCCAGAGCCATTTGAGATGGGCCATCCTCACCTGAAAGCAGCAATTAATCTCTACAAACCCGCCATTCTTAAACTGAAAAAACATACCAATAGATACACCACAATGAGAGCCCATTAACTTGATGTTGGCGAAGGAAAGACGAGACATGCGGATCTGATCAGCGGCACGACCGAGGAAAGCGGCAAAAGTGCTGAAATATAGAACATGTACAGTAAAAAAGCGTGGAATAGAAAAGGCAAACACCAACCTAACAAAGGGAATGCCACGCGCACGACAACCAACCCCAATACCAACTCCAACCATGTTCTGTTCGGCAATGAAACACTCGATGAACTGCTCGGGAAGCTTGGTCTTTACATGGCAAGAGAAAGTACTGTTGCTCATGTCACCGTCCAGGGCAATCACTAAAATGAAAAGCCAAATTTTGTGAAGAAATCAAAAATGCCGCATTATCCCTAATACCTCCCCATATAGTCTTAAAATCTTAATTCAGGTTTAGCAGGATGGTTTCAAAATAAATGTGAAAAGGGCAAAAAAGTACACGTTTTGATTACATATTGCTGAGTATCCACTCTGACTAAATGTATCTTAAAATAGCCAAAATTCCCAACTTTTTCAAGGAATCCTTTAAAACCCTAAATTACCAAAATGTTCGTCAGATTTTTCTGATCATATACAAAAGAGAGGACTGTCTGGCAAAATGGGAAGCGATAGATTGTGCCAATGCAAATTATGCCAGATTCAACAGTCAATAGATCCCCCACAGTTCTCTTAGGGCATTGACTTTGTTGGAGTCGACTTGCTGTTATACTGCTGCTATGTATTGATAGATTGTAGGTGGATGAGTGGTAGAATTAAGCAAAATCATAGCACTATTTGGATTGGCACAATCTATAGCTGCCCGGTAAAATTAAAGATGACATGGTAAATTTCAAAAAGAGTTTTTTTTTTAAGTCCAGCACAAAGACTCACCCCGCTTGTTGTTTTGCGCTAATTTCAGCAAAGCAGTTCCATAAGCAGCACGAGTTGCCACCTAAATAGTAACATGTCAAATAAGGGTTTGCCTCCGTATTTATCTATGAGAAATGCATTTATTTGGAACTCAAAGTCACATCTCTAGTCTTACTTCTTTAAAGTCTTCTTTCTGATTTTGCTCATTTTTTAGATTCTTCGATACGAACCTTAAGATTAGTGTAGGGTACCGAAAGAGAAAATTCCAAGAATCTCGTTTTCGGTTTCTCGCTCGACCGCATCCATTTTCTTGACGAGTGCTGCTTTTCTTTTTTTGTGGCTCGCAAAATGTGGAAGGTCAGTCTCTACGAGAAGAAAGAAGCTTCTGATTTGGTTATTTGCTGAAATCCTGTTGCGGAGTGAAATTAAAGAAGTTCTATTTCAAGACTATGGATCACAGCTTCGTTGGTTACATCTTAAGCAGCACGAAGAGATACCACAATGCCAAGAAGCTTATCTTACTCAATCGAGCTTTTTAACAAGGAAATTTAACTTCTACAACATTTACCTTATCTCCAAGCTTGTAATTTGGTGGAGAAGAGAGTTTGGTGGACCCGACATGAATATCTACATCAGGAGTGTCATAGACCGGCTTGGGGATGCTCCATTTATGAGGCTTAACACTTTGCAACTTTGCTTTTATATGCTCTGCTTTTTCAAGGGGCACAGGCTTGCCGTGATTTCCATCCAAATCTTCGATACCGGGAATGCCTTTTCCCTCTAAAAAAACAAAATATAGTAAAATTTTTGTTTCACAAAAATTTTGAAGCTGACTGATTGTTTTTGCGATAATCATTGTTGGTTTGTCTTTCACACTTCTGAAAGAAAGTTTGCATCGATGACTAGAATAGAAAATAAAAATTTTACTTGGCCTCAGCATATGCTTTCAACAGCGCTTCCACATTATGTCCATCCAAGGCAATGGCGTGCCATCCAAAAGCAGAAAAGCGTTTGGCGTAAGTCTCCAAATCATGCTCCAACTGAAAATAAAAATTTAAAATAACAATGGTGATTATGATCTAACTTGAGTTCCCTGACTCTGACCAAGACGGTTGCAGTCAATGATGCCCACTAAGTTGTCCAAATTATAGTGACTGGCAAAAGCTGAAAACGCAGAGGCTTAAAGACACTGAGAAGAGAAATTTTTCAAAAATAGACCTGCAGCTTCCCAAACGGCTCCTTCAGCAGATTCACCATCACCCAATAAGCAGTAAACACGATAGGAAGCTTGGTCAATGTACTTTCCAGTGTAAGCTAGCCCAGCAGCACATGAAAGTCCTTGTCCCAAAGAACCGGTAGCAACATCGATGAAATTGAGGCGAGGTGTGGGATGTCCTTCAAGGTCAGAGTTGATATCACGAAGAGTCAGCACCTACAAACAAAAGTTTAAAAACAATATTTTTATAGCAATTTTTCATGCGCAAACACCTGCTCGTGCGTCAAAAGTCCGGCCTCCTCCCATGCGGCCTAAAAATACTTGGCTCAATGTTGTGATTTAACAAAGCCAACTTGGTACTGAATACACAAACAACTTACGTAGAGAATGGGACAAGCATGACCCTAAAAAGTGGAAGAATTTTAAAACGAATAAGGCAAAAATAAATGGGAGTGGTATTGCACTTGCACCACCTCTTTGCACCTCGAATCACAAGCGCGCGAAAGAGATGTAAGTGGTACGCCTCTTCAGTAAACTAACCTTTGAAAGGACAAAGCGATCAGCAGCCTGGTGTTTCGGGTTGTTGATATCATAGTGCATTTCACCAAAAAAGAGAGTAGAGACGATTTCAGCCGCACTCACACTGCTGGTTGGATGTCCAGAATTAGCCTTGCAAGTTTGCTCTAAAGTTTTTTAATCAGAGCGTGACTCAATTCGCATTCCAGAATACCAATGGAGGAAACTCGCATCCTATTGGCAGCATCTTGCAGCTCAGCAACATTGGGATACATCTTCACGTGATTTTTTCTAAAAGTAAAAAAAATAGAAGTAAGCAATGTCAGCTACACGTAAAATTTATCATGGACCATAATTGGTGGTGATAAGTAGTGATGTGCGCGGGGCGGGCCCCGCGCGGGTAACCCGCCCCGCCCCGCGCCGTTTTGGCAATTTT
>BBSZ01006391.1:0-12576 GCA_000981365.1 Subanguina moxae | reverse complement strand
CTTGGTAGGATTAGGATTCTGGGTTGGATTGGGTTTCTGGCTAGGGTTGGAGTTTCTGGCTAGGGTTGGGGTTTCTGGCTAATGGACCCAACCCTAGCCAGAAACCTCAGCCCAGTAGTCTTTTTGCAGGATATTGTCTGTAAAATAAAAAAAGAGGACTCAAAAAACCTTTTTGTTGATTTCCCAATACACAAAACTTTAAAGACATTTGGCGATGTTTTGTCCCGGCGATGTTATGTCCGGCGATGTTATGGCCGGCGGTGTTTTGTCCGCGGCGATATTTTGGCGCGGCGATGTTTTGGCCGCGGCGATGTTTCGGCCGCGGCGATGTTTCGGCGCGGCGTTATTTTGTCACGTACCGCTCTCGCTATAAGAGCGCAAACTGTCGGTCCCAATGGGTGCTCTTATATCGAGAGTCGACTGTACTAAATTGTAGCATCTTAGGACTTTTAATACAATCTGACTTGAAAAAGGTTAGATTGGAAAGCGGAAGAAGGCATGCCTTTGTCTGCCATGCGGTCAAAAGTCTATTCAGTGCTAAAAAGGTTTTTATATTTTAGTGCTTACTTCCTATGTGTGTTTTTGTTGTAGCATGGCTGACCTAATAATTAGGTTGAATGCTAATAACTTTATAGAATTATGGATTTACATCTTGCTGGACGTGTTTGTCCGGCATTTTATGGTTGGGGATATTGTATCCAAGGATATTTCGTCCCGGTGATATTTTGTCACGTACCGGTTCAAATCATTGTAGCTTAGAGCGAGAAACTTGACCAGGAACACGGTATTTTCGGATCTAAATTTGGTGCAAAAATCTTGGTTTGAGGTCTGATTGGTACAATATCAAAAACTCGGGTCTCTGTTTTCACCAAACCTCGGTAATGCTAATGTTTAAAGGGAAAAAGGGAAATGTTCCCATACGTATCTCCTGACACCACGCGTTTTTCGAGTATCCCATCAACTTTTTCTACGCTTCTTCAGGAGATTTTTTAGAAGATTATTTCATCATCTAAGCCTTCAGATGAGCGTAAGAAGTCCCGAATTTAAGTTCAAAAAACTTAATTATATAATCGAAAGAAGTATCCGACTCATGCATTCCTTTCCCATCAGTAATCTTTAATTACAATTCATTTTGCGCTCAAAACTCACGATTAATGAGTAGAAAACAGTGTTGGATGTGTTTCTAGTCGATCCTTCAGTACTTTCCACTAGTTAATAAGTCAGTTAAGTAAAATAATCAGTTAAACTTGCAAGCTAGAAAAAAAAAGCTGCTAAAAATACACATCATTGATGGCAGAGGAATGCATCAGTTGGATGCTTATTTTCATTAGAGAGTTGAGTTTTTTTGAAGTGAAATAACAGCTCATAGGATTATCTGAAAGATGAGATTGTGAAAAACAATCCTGAAAAAATTGTTAGGGAACTAAAAAAGTGTCCGCACAACTACAATTATTCGTTTCCCGTCATTTGCTCATATGTGGATGGAGTTATTGGATGGTATGAAAAATGCTATCATTTTCTGCACTCAGAAGTTGGCCTAGAAATAGCTATATCCTCGGGGCAGTAAAAAACTGGGATCAAACAGAGGAGATTTAAAAAACAAGAAAAACAGCCAAAAACAAGTAACTTTTGATCTACTTACTCTGTCTATTCTCGACCTGAAAGGCGCTCAAAAGTATGTGTTCGTAAATATTCATGTTCTTCATGGTTTGCATCTTCGAGACAAATAACAACCCGCAGCTTTCACTTTTCCTTTTCAACTTTAAAAGTATCAATACTCTTTTACTCAGCAATTTTGGGTATTTGGCATAAGAAAGCTGTTTTATTGAAAAACCTTTTGTATCCCTTGCATCCTGCTTGATGTCTTTGGCTGTGTCGGGAAAGTTCTCAAATAACCGAAATACAGGGTTGTCAACTTGCCTAATTTTTCAGGTTTTGCCTGAATTTTTTGGATTGTTGAGCCTTTTTTTACTAAAATTTAGGCATTGTAAAGAAAAAATTACAAATTCTTTGACAGGTTTTCTAGCAACATTTGGCACACCTTGACAAGGACTCGAAACGCTTCTACTTCACAATCAGCATTCATCAATGACCTCTGTTTTACAGAGTGCACATTGAGATCTCCCAAACTTTAAACATCTAATTTGACACTAAGCAAGCATATAAACCATAGGAAAAAGAGCGGAACACAGGCGGAGGTCCCACATCCAACGCAAGATAGACTATTGCTGATACAAAGATGAATCAGATGCAAAGAAAATTGCCATGCGATAAAACACCGCTCTCCCTTTAATATTTTGGTATGCACTTTAGTAAACAATCTTATACAAGTTATGTGGATTTCCATGGGCTATCTAACAAATGCAAATGTGCACATTTAAAAAATAAGACTACAAAGACATTTTATTAATTTTATACACCTTTTAGTCTTAGAATTTGTTATTTAAATTTACTAAAATATCTTTGTAGTCTTTGTTTTTTACACATGCACATTTGCACTTGTTAGTAGATAGCCTATGAAAATGCACATAACTTGTGTAAGATTGTTTAGTAAAGTGCATACAAGTGCACTTCTTAAAGAGGTATTTTAGAAGTGTGTTCCTAAAAAATTCCAACAAAAGTAGCGTATCTTTTTATAGTCTCCAACAATTTTCTTTTAAATTAAAGAAGTGCTGTAATAGAAATATTTTATGTGACTTTTTTCTATTGTCATCAGTGCCTTTAAAACGATTTTGATGAGCAAAAACACACGACAGTAATTATTGTACAGGTAAACCTCGCTACTACATACCGCAGGACTATATATATAAATTATCCCACACAGGACAATGAAATAGTGGAGCTGAAGGGAGTGATGGTGAGAAAAGTTGCAGTCAAAGGTTAAAAAAATTAGCAAAAGTTTGAGACTCATTTGAAAAAATGAAAACAATTAGTTAAATGAGAGAAAAGGCGACCACCATTGCTGCTTGCAGTAATCCAGGAATGTATGTGAAGTGACAATTGGCACGAAGAGGCATAGAGACTCCGCCCCTAGTGTGGCCCGCCCCTGGGTGATTAACGAGCAGATCAACCCACTTCCCGATTTGGGGGTTCAATTAATTCGTTCTTCTGCTGCTGGCTTCTTCGCTGGTTTAGTTTCTTTATTTTGCAGCTGAATTAATGGCTAAAGTTATTTGAGAGAGCAAAAATATATTTTTTTGCCTTTCTTTGTTGCAAAAACAATTTTGAGGGGAACTTGCAAACTAAGATTGCTATGAACAAGAAATATTGCTTCAGGCAATATTCAACTGTAAAGAAAAGGGTTGTTTGTAACCGTTTGGTTTAACGACATAGCCAACACTCACACTAATCATGTGTGTTTGCAATTTCTTGCTCGCAGTGTTAAAGTAAATATGTCCTACTATATAACATAGCATGTCAAGCAGCGTTTACAAAAAAGTTCAGTGGTTTGGTTGTAAAGTTTGAAAACACTTTCAATCTTACACCTTTTAAAGTGCACAATTGTTGCTGAAGGAATCATCATTTAAGAATTTTGAGCTTTTCATACTTCATTTCGATAGTCTCTACTACGACCTTTATAACTTCAATTAAATTTAATTTGGTCAAAGCAAGCCTAAGGAAAAAATCTTTTAGTTCACAAACTTTTAACCAAGACATGTTTTTACCAAGTTAACCAACATGCATGCTAATCAAATAGCCATTAATTTTTACGGAAGTTCGCATTATCTAGTCTGTTTTTTAATTTACAAAAACTAAAGTGTGCATAGATGATTGATAAGTACTAGAAAAGCTTTAAGAAAACATATTAAAAAAAAAAGACTTTTTTCCCACAGAAAACCACCGTTGAACTAATTTTTTATGATCTTTTGTCCTCATTTAAAATTTTCTCGTTAGAAGAATTGCTCAATTTTCTTATTTGGTATCACTTACGATTACTTGCACAATGCATAGCATAAATTAGAGATGGAAAGGAGACGGGCCCCTCCCGCTCGGTTTGAATTTGGCCCAAAACCTTGGCAAGTTTAACGCCCAGCAATGGCGGGCAAAAATCACAAAACATAAACAAAATTTTTAATTAAAATTTTAATTTGGCGGTCTTTTTTTTAACTTTGCTTTTGACAGTTACCGTATTCTCTCTAATTATAAGGCACTCTCTAATTATAAGGCACCCCAGACCATGATACCTACACGGTTTTACTGATGAAAATGTCGAAAGAATAAGTTAAATTGTCCGATTTTTTAACAATAATTCAAATTTCTTCATTGTTTTAGGCAATCAAAATGAACGACTTTGATACATGGCTGACTGACGATGACGAATTGCAAATCGAAAATGAACATCAAGACGTAGAAGAAGAGCGAATCGATATTGGGGATGAATCTCTCCAAGATCTCATGGAGACTCAGAAAATATTGCACATAAAGAAATCGTACACTATCGCTCGCAAGCTTGAGGTCGTGGAATATGCCACAAAGGTTGACTCAGTCAATAGAGCCGCTAAGAAGTACAATATCACACGATCCATGGTCCAAGATTGGAAAAGAAAGGAAGCGCAATTACGTCGAGTAAAGTATGACTTAAGCTAATCTTACTTTTAGATGAAGTAGATGAAATAGATGAAGCAGAAGATGTAGAAAATGGATATAAAAGCGATTGTTCTCTTGTTTAAAATTGTTTTTGTTCTAACTTATTTGTGTTATGGTGATTAGTAAAGGTTTTTTCGTTTGATCAGATGTTAAATTTATTTTGAAGTGCAACACATCGGTAGGTTGGAAAATTCTACGGCACTCTCTAATTATCAGGCACCCTCAAGAGGGGGTCGAAAAATTATAAGGCATGCCTTATAATTAGAGAGAATACAGTAGTTTTTGTACCATTTGCTTATCAAAATACATTTTACTGTTGCTCCAGGTCGCTATTTTACGCGTGAAAATGAATATTTGTTGTTGAACAGGTTGTCCCAAGAAATTCTCAACACCTCAACCCCAAAGAAATTTACTCTTCCAGTTATTTGCAGGCTAACTGCGTGTTGTAGCTACAGCCTGATGACAGAATGGAATTAAGTGCGTAATAGCATTAACAATGCAATTTCTGAGAGAGAAGCCGTATACTTAATGCTCAAAAAAATAAGACTCATTGACCCTTTTTCACTTCCAGGTGGCTGCCACAATTTCCTCGAGAAACGAGTACAATTGGTATTGAACTATAAATTGGCTCTACCCTGTCATCTTTGTTTAGAAATTACGCAAGTAATACAATCAGCCCTCGATAATCCGGCACCCCAAGGGACCGGAGTGGGACTGCCGAATTATCAAGGTCTCTTTCTCGATAAAACCGCTTCTCGGAACCCTCTTTGGGGTGCCGGATTAACGAGGACTGACTGTATATGGAACCTTCCAAAATGACTCAAAATAATTTTTTTGGCCGTTTTGGACGCTGAAACGTGCTTAGAAATAGCTTAGCATAAATGGTAGATAATAGTTTCTCATACAACAATCTAAAAAGCATCACTCAACTTTTGCCATCCTTTTACGCATTATCTTACAGATTACATCTTTTTAATGAAATTTTTTTTTATGAAAAAATGGAAAATTCAGAACCTTGTTTCTAAAACGCATAAAACAAACATCTTTTGACTTTTTGCATTGATATAAAAAACAAGAGGATGGCTTCTGTAAGCTTTAAAAAAGCCCAAAATTAGGAAATGTCCCATAGATGTCTCATAGCCCATCAATGTCCAATAGTCTAGAGCTACTACGTCATAAGCTGATAGTTGTGGATGTTGCTACTTGAGAGCAGAGCTCTCTCTTTTGAAACCTGGCCCTCCAAAACAACAACAATGCATATATATAAGGGTGCTGAGTATTAAGGCTGGACCATCCTTTTGACCAAAAAGGGCAGCCAAATGGTAAATTGGATGACCAAAAAGATATAATTACCTTTTTAATTTTAGAACATCCGCTGAAAAAGACGCCTTAAGTCCAAATTAAAAATAACCTTCCCAAAAAGAGGAAAAAGAGAAGAAGTGTAGGAGGAGAGAGATGACGTGATGCTGGCCAGATAGCCAACAAACAGCAGCAGCAGCAAAAAGTCGCTATTAATGCCAACACTAGGATGAGCAACAGACAATTCACAAAAAGAGACACGTCTCTACGAGCATCTCAGTTGGCTGCTGCTCCTAGTTCCTGTTATCTGCACCCCCACAATAAAAAATATTCATTATGGTGCTGCCACCAGCTTTGGCTGCAACAGTAGAAAATAGCTTAAGGGAGGATTCAGATGTCTATTTTGGGGTGGTGGGCTTACACGTCCATTTGCTGGTGAGAATAAGGAAGGCTGCTGCATTAAAAGCAGCCCTTTTCCTTCATATTCACTACCGCTACCACCTTTTGGAAAGTTTACTTTGTTGTTATTTCGCTATAACATAGAAACTTTGGAGACAACTTGTTGGTTTCCCAGGCAAGTCTAGCAAACAGACTAGCAACTTAATTTTTGCTTTTTGGAGATATTTTTAGCAGCTGCTGGTGCTATTAAAAGAGGCTGCAACTGGAAAAAGGCCAGTTTGGCATTTTCAAAGGGACCTATTCGATTAGGACTACAGCTGCACCATTAGCAAAACTCTTGGCCTGGTTATATTACAACAAAAAGGAAATCTAACAACCAAAAAGTTGCTGACTTCTTCTGGCCAACCTTTTGATAATCCAAATCGAATCGAGCGAAAATCTATTTGCGGCACAGGGGGCTGCAGCTAGTTTTAGCAAGTGCCAAACAAAAAGTAAATTATTAACTCGAAATTAATTGGGCTTTGCCCGCGCAGGTTCGAATCCTGCCGACTGCGCCAATTGTTGTAACCGAAAAAGTGGGTAGCCAAACCACTGAGCCATGCATGCTACTTTTAACGCAAATAATACCGTTGTTATATAATGTGTTATACGAGACGGCATATAACAATTAAGTTCGACAGCCACTATTCACATTTTTTGATTTTATGTAAATTTCAAAGGTTAAATATTTGTTTGGAAACACATATTTGATGCTACTAGCATATACACCCTCTTTCCCGATGATAGCTACTAGGATATATTCCCCCAATCTTCAGAGATACCACGTTAAACCCAAAAAAAATCAAGTTTTCCCAAAGTTTTCCCCCGTCACACCCGTAAGGGTGCGTGAGAGATAGAGATGCGCGCACAGACTTACCTGCGAGATGAATCCGAGCAAAACTCTTAATCAGACAATGCATCTATAATGCATCTAGAGACACTTTTTGCCCCGGTTCAGTAAGGGAGACGGGTGAATGACCCTTCAAATTAGTGGTTTCCTATTATTCCCTCCCCACCTCCCCCCTCCAATTCAGCCCTTATTCCTCTGTAAGTTACTATTTTGGCCTCTTTATACCAAAATTGTTACTAAAAAATGGTTTTTAAGCACTTTTAGAAAACCTGATTTTTTTGTTGGGGGTGGGAGGTATATCCTAGTAGCCCTGATTTTTGGAGGAGTATATCCCAATAGAGGAGTATACCCCAAGTCATATATTTTCTTATTGAATTATGCCAAAACTTGTTTTAAAAAAGTTCCTTTTCAGAGAACATTGCTGTTTTTGACAAGAGTGAAATAATTTTTAAATTCATTTTTCTTTTTTAAAAAATCAATAAGTTGGTGGCTGCACACCATAATTTACGCGAAAATTTGTTACGAGGTACATTTGTTACGCGGTCACTTTGATACGCCACAACAATTTGCATATACTCGTTTAAAGTACTCATTTCTTGAAAGGATTTCTTTATTCTGAGACACCCTAGTAGGCAGAAAGACCTCAGGAATCCAAATCTGAAAACAGAATTTCAAGAAGAGGCTTGCTTGCTGAGATATGATCAAAACTAGGAGAAAAAGAGGATAAAAATTAAGTTTGCGGTTGGTTATGATCATATCTCAGCAACCAAGCCTCTTCTTGAACTTCTGTTTACAGATTTGGATTTATGAGGCCCTTTGTGCCTACTGGGGTGCCTCAGAATAATGAAAATCCTATCAAAAATGAGTATTATAAATGAATACAAGCAAATTATTGTGGCGTAATAAAGTGACCGCATAACAAATGTACCTCGTAACAAATTTTCGCGTAAATTATGGTGTACAGCCAAGTTGGTGACATGCTTGATTTTATTATTAATGATGTAGCAGTATTTTTTCTCGACGTAAAAATACAACTGGTTTATATTACTAATTGCTGCTTTCTAGTGATTTCCGCTCACCCAGGTGAAATTTTATGACCGGAAAATGTTCAATGGTAAATTAGATTATTAATTTAGCGCCAAACAGAATTTCTTGGCTGGCTTTAATTGGAAACAATGGTTTTCAATGATTGATGAAAAAAGCTTCCGTCTTGTCCCCATAAATAGATTAAAGTACATTTTTAGTGTAAAAATGTGAAATGTACTTATGCTTTGTGTTTAGTCAATATTTTTGCAGGAAAACGTTGTTGTGCCAGGCTGTTGCATTTTCGCAATAAAAGTATATTCAGTGATACCTGTTACTGAAAGTAGGTTTATGAAAGTGTTGGACGCGTGAGAACTTATAAAATTCTCTGTATCTAAAGATGCATAAATTAATTTGGATGTGCAATAATAACTTGAATGACGACACATTTCTTTTCTTAGACATTGTTTTTGCAAACATGAAACTTGTTTATAGAACTTGCATAACATTGTGTTATTATTCTATTAGTCAGTTCTCAAAACCAAAAAGTTCATAAATGCAAAAACAATTTGCAGAAAGGAGGTGTTTGCTTCTCCGTGTATTTAGAGGTACTTTCAATTAGTTGCTTATACCAGCTAATCTTTTTCCTGCTATTTTCTGTGGATTCGTGCTTTTCATGAAACAAGATAAAAAAATTTACTCTTGCCAAAAAAGAAAACATATATCACAGGCTTCTTAAGATTTTACCTAATAAAGAAAGTACACCAAGGCTAAAAATAGAGATTTAGCCTGCAAATCAAAGGACACCCATGATTTAGTAACATGTCAGCAGAATGCAATAGACTTGTTGAAACAATGTTCAAGCAAACAAAACAATTTAGACATACTTTTCACACCCTCGAATCTTGGTCAACAACAAATCAGTTTGCAGAAGGAAACTATAAATGTTTGTACACGAGAGATTATAGTCCATAACAACTTGCAAAAGACACTTGACTATTTTCGTTCAAAGGAAACTTTTTTCTTTCGCCCACAAAACACTGCAAAGAGAAAAGACTGTTTGATTAATTGAAGACATTGAAAGACCGGTATGGAGAGTGCTGGGCTGACCAGTTAATAGAGAAATGGCATTATTTTTTTGTTCTTGATGAGTTTTTTCTGATCGGCATTTGATCCGCTTTGAATTCATCCTCCGCAATTTGCTAAAGAATGGTCTTGAGAGACGCCCTTTGTCAAACAACGCATATATGTTAAAGCTTAAACTTCATAGTAGTCGAATTGATGGTTAGGAAGCATTACTCGCGAAATGTTGGATGAAAGAAACCCCTCATAAAACCACTTTTCACTGCTCGGTTATCATGTCGTAGAATTCCTGAAAGTAAACTATGATTTGAATTGTGTATAATAACGTTTTATTTTCAAGTTTCTTATTATATGAAGTCGAAACTCATCCAAAGCTCCGAAGATGCTGGGAAAATTCGAAAAAGCATAGCAGTGGCCGTCCCATAAAATTAATATAATAGTGACAATTAATACGAACTTTGAATGTGTTGACAATCTGCAGCAATCCTAGAAAAAGGGCTTTACTTTTCTAAAGTCGAGATTTTAGCAAATAAGAATAAGACAACTGAGTTTTTAATCTACAGAAGAAGAAGTTTGTGAAACATCGAAAGAGTACTTTGGAGGAGGAGAACAATAAATTGTTATTTGTCCGACTTAAAAGTTATCTGGCATTCTTGGCGGCTTTTCAATGGAGGCGAACTATTCTTTGAATGAATTCCACAGATGAAGCATTCGATCAACAACTTTGGCTAGCACTGTCTATCGCGTTACTGTATGGTTCGTCAACATTTTTTGCTTTTTGCTGCTTTTCCCATCAAAGCCAAATTAAAGTTGTAAAAACAGAACTTGCAATGAAACCACTCTTCATCTTGCTTGCTCTTCATAATGCCTTCGAACTCCCGTAGTCTTGCTTGAAAAGGAACTTTCACTAAGTTAGAGCCATTACCTGAAACAGAATATAATTAAAAGTTAAAAGCAATCACAAATTAAACTGAAAAAAAAACACTTCTAAATTCGAGTTCGCATGCGAGTTTTTTATAGGCATTTTCCCAAAAGGAACAATTGGATTGGACATTTGAGGACATTTGGACATTTGATTGGACATCAAATGTCCAACAGTTGGACATTGGAGAAGGCTGTATAATATACCATCGAAATAAATTGAAAACTACCCGATCAGTCTATCAGCTCAAAAAATTTTACGCAAGGTTATTTTCCAGTTGCTGCTCAGTTTTGTTGAATAAGCTTTCGGGGAACAGAATGTCTTCATACACCTTATCTCGGTTCCTACGTTATTTATAAGTTGTTAAGGAGTGATACTGTGAAATAAGGCCACTTTTTGTACCAAATGCATTAAAAGACCATTGCCAGCGCCGACAATGGGAATTAGAAAGTTGCCCATTTTCTCGTTTGCCTATAATCTACTTTCGTCAGCAAACTCTTTCGTGGTATTTCAAAAAAGTTTGAACCTCACAAAAAAAGTATGTTGATAGACAAAAGCGAAGTGCCCCATGCACATTCAAATTTGGCGATTTTCATTGTTGACGAAAGCAATGGTCATTTAAGTTTAGCCCACATTCTTTTACACCAACAAATTGTTGCGGCTGATCCTTTGACTAATTGTGAATAATCCACCAAGAACAGACTAACATATGGATTAAGATTGAATCTCTCTAGATAGTGCCTATTCATCCGCTCTCTTGTACACAAGTTATCTTCCCAAAATTCCATTGCAGGGCTGGTCGGAGTGACTCAAGACCAGTAAAGACTGAGAAACTTCGCTCCCCGATCGGAATGCATGGAATTCTTCCTCCAACTTGCACACTTATTCTCGTTCCATCTCTTTTGCAGACTTACTTCTCCATACATATCACTGCCAGTTTGTAAAATTGGAGAGAGAAAAGGAAAGAAGATGGAAGCGAAACATTTTTTTCCTATGACTCACCGCCCTTCAACCCACAGATCAGGAATAAATGATGGTTAGAGAAGAACAAGAAGAAAAATACCCGTAGAAAACGCCCAGCCAAAAATAGTTGATTAAGAGCACGTGTAGGAGGAAAATGTTAAGAGAAGAAATTTTTTCTAAATAGATAGAATAAATTTTAGTTGACACAAACAATTCAAAATCTCTTAAAATAAAATTTTGGGCACTTGTACGCCCCCAAAGGTTTATAGAGCACCCCCGCCCCAAAAAAAAAAGTATCCGGTCTTTCCAGGTACATCGACCATATAAGAAGCATTTTTCAACATTTTTAAGGGATGAAGGGTCGTATAGGGAGGGTTAGGGTAGGGGGCCACGGCACTTTTGCTGTTTGTTCCCCCCCTCCTATTTTTGAAAAGTGATCCCAAATCACGTCCCGAATTACTTTTTTGTAGTAAACACGATAAAAGAAGTAATTAAAAACCGTTTTAAAATAAGTAATTCTGTTTTTTCACAAAAATTTTCGCCAAACACCCCTCGAAGGTTGTAAGACTCTTTTAGGCACTTTTTCACATTTTTCTTACTAAAACTGGCCAAAAAATTGCCTCAAGAGTTTCAACACTACACAGACAATTATTCCGAAAAATTTGTAGACCTAGAAACTGGCGCCCACACTCAAAACATCGAATTGGAATGGCAAAAATATAAATTGCGCCACAATAAGGAATGTGGGACTCCCCAAGAATTGTTCCTTAGCTATATTTCAGACTTTTTCTAAAGAAAAAAATTTGGATGGCCAGGTCTTATGCACCCACTTATGGACACATGTTTCTGAATTGTACAAATGTGTAGATGATGTTTAGAAAAGAATAAAACGTTATAAAGGCAAAAAATTGCTATTTTGCTGAGGGCTTGAACCATCTCTTTGGAGGGTTAGAGCGTTAAACCAGAACAATGTATTAACAGCACAAAAAAGATAAGAATAGTGCCAGGAAAAGCGGTAGACGTAAAAAACAGTGTTGGCAATTTGAATCCAGGAATCCGAACTAATTTGGCGCGGAAAATTTCGACCGGATTCAATCCGCTCGAAAAAAAAATTGAGTCAAAAAATTTGAATCCGTCGAAAAATATTTTTCCGTATTTGGATTCAAACAAATTGTAAAAAAAAGATAAATTTAATTTGAATCCGGATTCAAATTAACTGAAACTTTTTCAATTAATTTGAATCCGGATTCAAATTAACTGAAACTTTTTCAATTAATTTGAATCCGGATTCAAATTAACTGAAACTTTTTCAATTAATTTGAATCCGGATTCAAATTAACTGAAACTTTTTCAATTAATTTGAATCCGGATTCAAATTAACTGAAACTTTTTCAATTAATTTGAATCCGGA
>BBSZ01006389.1:0-13586 GCA_000981365.1 Subanguina moxae | reverse complement strand
TCAGAACAAGAGAGAAGATTCCCAAAGCTGATAGTCAGAACAAGAGAGAAGATTCCCAAAGCTGATAGTCAGAACAAGAGAGAAGATTCCCAAAGCGATAGCTAGAAGACGACACCAAAGACAGAAAAGAGAGTTGGAATTCTTAGGCTAAAGCTGATAGTCAGAACAAGAGAGAAGATTCCCAAAGCTGATAGTCAGAACAAGAGAGAAGATTCCCAAAGCTGATAGTCAGAACAAGAGAGAAGATTCCCAAAGCTGATAGTCAGAACAAGAGAGAAGATTCCCAAAGCTGATAGTCAGAACAAGAGAGAAGATTCCCAAAGCTGATAGTCAGAACAAGAGAGAAGATTCCCAAAGCTGATAGTCAGAACAAGAGAGAAGATTCCCAAAGCTGATAGTCAGAACAAGAGAGAAGATTCCCAAAGCTGATAGTCAGAACAAGAGAGAAGATTCCCAAAAGCCAGAGCTAGAAGACGACACCAAAGACAGAAAAGAGAGTCGGAATTCTTAGGCTAAAGCTGATAGTCAGAACAAGAGAGAAGATTCCCAAAGGCCAGAGCTAGAAGACGACACCAAAGACAGAAAAGAGAGTTGGAATTCTTAGGCTAAAGCTGATAGTCAGAACAAGAGAGAAGATTCCCAAAGGCTACACCTAGTTTGTACAGGTTTTTATGCTTCTCCCTAGCTATTAGGGCCATTTTAGGCTTCTAAACAACCTCAAACACATTCCATGCCCCAAACAATTATCTTTTTAGTCAATAATTGAAGCAATTATTCCATTGTCCTTCTGCCGCAGTAGACTTCCTGTCTGTTTCTTTTACAACAAACTTAGCAACATCAAACCCCCCCCCCCAAATGTGACAAAGTAAGTGATGCGAACAAGCACAAATCATCCCTACTGCTCAACCACATTTTCAATTGTCCTGTTCCAACCAACAAGGGCTCCTAATGAGGCGTTTTATTTGAGGCAGGCGATGATGATCTTATTGTAGGAGGAGCAGGCAGTCTCCTCAACAGGTTCCTTCTTATAAATTACATTTCATAACCGATGGGCTCTTTAAATGGTGTTTAAGGTGGTTGTGCACACACACACACATCCCCTAACAGGAAATATTTAAAAAAAGCCCCCCCCCCCTCTTTTTGAAGGTCGTCTTGGAAAAAAAAAGGAAGTGTCTGGCCGAGAGAAGAAGGAGCAAACAAAAGAGGCCATTTAGGTAGCAACAAGAACACTCCTCCTCCTGTTCACCTCCAACACTATTTAAAGCCTTAAGGGCCTGCCTTATTTGCCTCCTCCAACCATTGTTTTGGACGTATACCTCCTACAACTTCTTTTTTTTTTTAACATAAAACCCCTTTCTTCGTAACACTCAATGGTTTTCAGCCGAAAATCCCAAATGAAATACTCCCTGCTAGTGGTTGTGTGCTGTGCCTTGGTGGCAGGAGTTTCTTCCAAGGCTTGTAAGTGCCCTACTTTTGCATGCCCTTTTATTTGGAGATTCTGTACGTCGGCGCATGGAAAAAATCGTTGCTTAAGCAATTTCTTACCTCCCAGTAGTTCTACCGACTTTTGTTTTTTTGATTTTGGTTGAGCACCCCAAATTTGGACCTCTTTGGGGTCTGAGGGATAAGTCCGCGCGGCTCTTGTTAGAGAAAATAGGGTATTTTAAGGAAATCAAGTTTTTTTACCTGTTTAGTGGTGAAACGAAACAACCAATATGGTGATGAACCAGTGAATCCAGCTCCTGAATCAGCACCTGCACCAGCTGCTTCTGCTCCAGCTCCTGAATCAGCACCAGCTCCAGCTGCTTCTGCTCCAGCTCCTGAATCAGCACCAGCTCCAGCTGCTTCTGCTCCAGCTCCTGAATCAGCACCTGCACCAGCTGCTTCTGCTCCAGCTCCTGAATCAGCACCTGCTCCTGCCGCACCAGAAGCAGCACCAGCTCCTGAGCAAGCCTCTGCAGCCGGTAAGACATTCTAGATTGAGTACTTCCTTTGGTCAGACCAATAATTTATGTCTTCAAGTTGCGCAACCGGCCCCAGCATCAGCTCCATCTCAGCCATCTGGCTACCGAAAGAAGAGAAACAACCAATATGGAGATGAGCCAGTGGCTCCAGCGGGCGCTGCCCCTGCACCTGCTCCTGAGTCTGCCCCAGCTCCAGCACCAGCTCCTGAATCAGCTCCTGCCCCTGCTGAATCAGCTCCTGCCCCTGCCGAATCTGCTCCTGCCCCTGCTCCAGTCGCTCAGCCTGCTCCAGCCCCAGCTGCTGAGGGTTGGGATTTTTTCAGAAATAAATATCTAAAGTAATGAGCCATTTCAGCTCCAGCACCGGAGCAAGCAGCTCCCTCAGTGTCCCAACCAGCCCCAGCTTCTGCCCCATCCCAGGCTTCTGGCTATCGCAAGAAGAGAAACAACCAATATGGTGATGAGCCAGTGAACCCAGCACCAGCAGCTGCAGCTCCAGCACCTGAGTCAGCTCCAGCTGCTTCCGCTCCAGCACCTGAGTCAGCTCCAGCTGCTTCCGCTCCAGCACCTGAGTCAGCTCCAGCTGCTTCTGCACCAGCTCCTGAATCAGCACCTGCTCCTGCCGCAGCGGAAGCAGCACCAGCTCCCGCTCCGGCTGCTCCTGCACCGGAGCAAGCGGCTCCCTCAGTGTCCCAACCAGCCCCAGCTTCTGCCCCATCTCAGGCTTCTGGCTACCGCAAGAAGAGAAACAACCAGTATGGTGATGAAGCAAAAGCCCCAGAAGGAGGTGCTGCTCCTCCACCTCCGGCTGCTCCAGAACCAGAAATTTCGGCTGCAGCCCAACCGGCGCCCGCTCCAGCTGCAGGTGGAGCCGAAGTTCAGAAGAGTGGGTATTAGAAAATTTTCAGTTTTCGACTATGTGTGGGAGAAAGGCTTTTAACAAATGAAATATCTCGACGACAATTTTTTGCCCCCATTTCAAACTGCCACAACCTTGTGTTTGTATAAATTCATTCTAGAACTGCCACAAATAGAAACATTTCACGTGTAAGAGTAAAGAAATAAAGACATTGACTTGAAAGTCAGAATCTACAACAAAATCGGATGAGAAACAAAAAATTGGGCACTACTAGTATATAAACCCCCTCCCCTCGCCCAAAAAATCGATTTTTGCTATAATTTAGACCACGAGTCTGGTTCCAGCCCTTATGAGGGCGACGGCGGCTCGGGGCTTGGAGTTGAGATGCGCAAGCAAACATATCTGAGACATAAATCACTGGAGAAGAAGCTCTGGATGCAGGAAAAGAGCATGCATACCAGAGCTTCTTTGTGCGTTAGGTTTCTGCAAGGGAGACTATGTTCAAGACATTCTTTTTCTACAGAATGGGTCCTCCTTAGAAGGTGAAAGAATATTTTTATTTTGAGCCCTTCCAGTGGTCAAAATATCCCCAGGAATGTGAATCTGAAAGCAGAATTTCGAAAAGTGGCTTGGTTGCCGAGATATGACCAAAAGTTGGACTACCGACATTTTGGAACACCTACCACCTTACTTGCAGCCATTCGCAGAGTGGGCCCTGCTTAGAAAGTGGCCTCTTACTTGTCCCTTCCCTATACAGCCCTTCATCCCTTTAAAAATAATAAAAATGCTTCTTATATAGTCAGTGTACCTAGAAAACGCAAGTACTTTTGGGGGAGGGGGGAGTTGGTGATCTATAATCCAGTAGAGTCAGTAAATTACTGTATTATCTCTAACAGAACCACACCCCCTAATTCAAAATCGTTTTTTTGGCATTGTGTTTTTGGCCTACTTTTTGGAGACGACTCCCAAGCAAGTTACCACTCAAATTGTAGCTTATTGTTTTAGCTATAAATTGGGTGGTAACTTGCCTAAGACTTGTTTGGAAAAAGTAGGTCAAAAACACAATGCCAAAATTACGATTTTGAATTAGCGGGATGAGAATACGGCATTCCATGTCAGAAATATATGTAAGCTTCGGAAGAGTGCTAAAAAACTTGTCATATGTGTTTATATTTATCCATAATAGATGACAGAAACACCATAAGCATGATTTTATCTGTTCTCTATGAATAGGTCCTATAGGAGAGTCTAGCCACCACTGACATCAACCATTCGCTCTTGTCTAAGCACTATAGGCATTGAGCACATTGTGTTTACCACTCCACTTTCCGCTCCTACATCTGCTTCTGGTTGTTGTTGTGACTCGTGGTAGCACGCCAGTTGTTGGTGCACTTTTTAGACGAAACAACGCACAACAAAACAGTGTGATTATTAACAATAGGAGGAGAATGGCACCGAATATAGACACAGACAGGGTCTGTCTGCTCACACAAATCTAAACTTGCAATCGGTTGACTTGTTTAATGGTTGCAACCCAACCTGTTGAATAGGCTCAAGAAAGTCTCTTGCAAAAGGTCTCGACTCTCGTTGGCTATATCCACCCTGGTCTTCCATGGCTAAAACCATTTTGCAACTAATGTCGACGTGAGTTTAATAGAGAAAGGGCGTTTATTTTTCAACGCAGAGGGTGATACAGTTGAACCTCGATACAACAAACCCCAGAGGACCAGCCAAAATGTTCCTTATATCAAGGGTTTCCTTGTATCGTGGGTTCGTTATATGTAGCGAGGTTTGAATGGGTAACGAACCCCTGAGGACTAGCCAAAATGTTCCAGTAAGCAAAAAGACCTCAGAAATGTGGATCTGTAGCCAGAATTTCAACAAGTGATTTTGTTGCTGAGATATGATTAAAGTCAGCCGTAGACTCACCTTTTAAATGCCTCCCTCCTGGTTTTGGTCATATCTCAACAACCAAGCCACTTTTTAGGATTATGTTTTCAGATTCGGATTGCTAAGGCCTTTTGCTTGGTGGGAGCAGAGTGAAACGGGCTCACAGATTCGTGGAATGTCGAGCACGTCCACTTCTCGAGCTGTCACATCCAAGTCCACAGAAGGCAGCTGTCCCACAAAAGCACTTCTCGAGGTTTGTTCAGCTGTTGCCACTCCCAATGCAGACGCTCTCTTGTCACTTATTCTGACTGCTTCCAAAGAGCTAGGACTAATGAGTCGTGTAGTCTTTTTGGAATACCTTTCACTCTCAACCGGCTGACTTTGTGGACTGTAGTCTTTGAGAGAGATAGATGGGTTGGCATCCACAGCTGATCTATGAGAAGGGGTGGCTGCAGAGGAGCGGTCTGCATGGAATGTGCTGCTGAAGAGTAGAGCAAGTGTGTAAAAGGCCAAAAGTCATTTACCTACCTTCTAGTTCTTCTTTTGATGCTTAGGGTAGAAGAAGTTGTGGGTAGATAGCCAAGCACACCCTGTGAAGACTCATTGTTGGTGGTTTCTTGATCATCTTCCTCTTGCTCCTCCTCATCCTCTTCATCACCATTAACAGTGAGTTGGTCGAGAGGAATTTGCCCTCCACTGCCTCCATTCGCAGTTAGTCGGTGTTCAGGGTCATTGTCTGAAGTAGGTAAGGTATCTCCACCGCTAAGGGCAACCTCTTGAGCTGTGGGAGAACCTCTCCTATTTGGTTTCCATTGAGCAGGGAGGGGTGTTGAATAGACTGGCTGAATACACCAAATAATACAACAAAGAAGAAGGAGAGCCACTTGTTTACTTGTGTCAACAACAGCTCTTTCAGAACCACTATCGGAAACTAATTACACCTTCTTCAAGTTTTCACTAGCTATCCAAAGATCAAATCTGATATAATCTGTGCCCACCCCTGGTTTATAAGCCAGTGTTCTCAAGCAATCGGATCAGAAATTAAGAATTACCTTTCGTCTAGTCTTTGGAAAGATAACCTCACCTCAAGAGGATTGTCGGCAGTGGATGGACGAGTGGGGTCTGGCATAGACTGGCTATTCTGAAAAACAACTGAAGGTTGTTGAGCTGAAAGAGCAGCCAACGCTCTGCAATTCTCGGAAGTTCTCTGAAAAGAATTTATTCAGCATTTTGGGAAAATATAGTGGGTGAAAAAAGGTATACCTTGCACACTTGGTTCCACTCGTTCTTCAGTTCTAGTCTGAGTTGGCAGCCGAAGTAGAGGGTGGGTCTATCCGCGAACCTGAACACAAAGCCTTTGCGACCTGCCTCAAGGTCCGATTTGTACTCTATTTCATCGAGTAGGGTTTTGTCCAGAGAACATCTAGAAGTTACTTAAAAACAATTGGCCAGGTCACCATACTCTTTGATAATTTTTTTCTTAGAAATGCTATATTTTGTAGATTCTTTATTATTCTAAGGTTTCCAAGTAAGCAAAAAGACCTTAGCAATCCAAATCTGAAAACGGAATTCCAATGAGAGGTTTGGTTGCTGAGATATGAATAATAAAATATGAGGGACTAGGATATAAAACTGAGTTCACGGCTAGTTTTGGTCATATCTCAACAACCAAGCCACTTTTTGAATATATGTTTTCAGATTCGGATTACTGAGGTCTCTTTTTTTTGTTTACCTGGGAACCTCAAAACAAAAAAATCTAAAAAATGTAAAATTTTTATTGGAATACCGTATTTCTTCCAATTATTCCCCCCTTATTCAAAACCGTGTTTTTGACATTGTGTTTTTGACCCACTTTTTCCAGACGACTCTCAGTCAACTTACCACTTAAATTGTAGCTTATTGTCTTGTCTAAAATTTGGGTGGTAATTTGCCTGAGAATTGTCTGCAAAAAGTGGGTCAAAAACACAATGCCAAGAACACGATTTTGAATTAGGGAGGAGGATAATTAGAAGAAATAGGGTGAGCCTCATTAAGCGTAAGCCTAAGGTCTTGTTATCTCTTGGGGAACCTGAGAATAAACAAAAAAGTTGTGGAGAACGATCCCTCGTTCTGGAGTTGGGTTTTCTGGCTGCGAAATCAGAGGTTGTATTCCAAAAAGATACATTCAAGCCTTGATTTAAGACCCTTTTTCAAAAAGCCACTTACCCATTGGAGTCCAGTAACTTTTGGACATTGCCCTGGCCATCATCCACCTCACAACTGTGCACAGTCAAGCAATAGAGTCGCTCTGCAGGTGGTGACTCCTCCTCTCCCACACCATTTTTGGAACTTGTGCTTGCTGTTGTCCGACTACGGCAAGTCCAGCGATGGTAGACTGGCTGGCCGATAGTGGCAAAGGAAATGGCATGTCCATTTTCATCGTTGTTCAACACTTCGTAAATGCATTTGGGTAGGTTAGTCTCGGATAGACCTATTCTCTCACTTATTTCAGTGGAGGGCAAGGCGCTGCAATTTGTTTTATTGGAGTAAATTTCGGTATAATGGTAAGGCTCCGTTCATACTCACACAAAGCAAAAGTCAAAATTATATCCTCTCCCCCCCCCGGGTAATAAGAGCTCTTGAGCATATGTTTTCGTGGGAGTATGAAGTCGGCGTGAGAGCAGCTTAAGGGATATTTATACCTTATGTCTAGACGATTTGTGACTTTCTGCGAGACTTCAACATACATGCACTCAATGTGGTAGGCCTTGTCGTTGCGAGTCAGAAATTTGGGATGAAACATGAGAACAACCGTCATTTCCAAGACTAGACCTTTGGGATTTGCCTATTGATCGTCAATATTTAGTTTTTTAGTTAGGCTATTGACCTTTTTTTATATACAGGGTGCGCCAAAAGGTGGTCTTCGGCGGTCGAAAATTGAGGAAAAGAATACGTGCTTGCGTCAAAATGAATAGTGGGCATTTTGAATGAGGGATCTTATGCAGAATTTCTCCGGTTTTCTTTTGTTTTTTTTCGTTTCTTGATATTATTAGGTTTAAAAAAGTTTTTTTTGGATTTTATGTCCATGTCAGGACTTTTGGCGTACCCTGTGTTCATTTTCAACGTTTCGTCATTGATTTCGCTTTTTCTTTTGGGAATCTGTTGCCCGTGGTACTGCGCTCTGTATTTTTTTCCATCCCTGGCGAGTTTCCGAAATAAGTAATGAGGCTTTTCTATTGGCTCAAATTGGTGCAGGCGTGTGTTGCGATTTCGCTTCTGATTCGAATTCTCTCTACCTCTCAGCTGTGCAGTGTTTTGGTGTTTACAAAGGTGAGTAATTGTTGTTATTTTGAGACTCGCAAGGAAAGACTACGCCATTGAAAGTGATATGGCCTTCTTTTAGACTCTTGAGCCAAGACTAATCAATGAGTCGTGTAAGCAGCTGATCAGAGAAATGGAATCTGTGGGTCTGCATTCTTTTTCCATAAGAAATGACAATGCAATTCGCGCTTCTGAGGTTTACAATTCTTTGTGTGCTTAGCCAACTTACTATTATTTATTTAAGTCTGATGTGCCGATTAATAAAACGAGACTGGGTATATTCTTCACCGATGTGCTCAGAAGCTGGGATCGACTATGGGGAAGTGGTAACTAATCTAACTTTTGACATAGCTTTTTTTCATTTCCCTTTCAGGCAATTATTCAACTACACTCTCTACTTCCCCCATTGTGTCTCCGACGCTGCCATCTCTCTCTCCGGTCGAAGTCGTGGATGTAGTTGTTACTTCTGACGCTCTGGCTAGCACTGCTTCAATACCTGGTGCTACTGATAAACTGGAAACCATGTCTCCAAAAATGACACAATACACAGTAGTAAATGTTGAGATTCCTTCTGAAAGTCCTCCTGCAGTGCAAATAAAACCCGAAACTGGGTTCAAACAATGCTTGAAGGTAGTTTTTACCGATATTTAGTTTCATTAAGTTTCTTTCTTCAGGTCTCATTTGATGACTTTTTCGGTTTCGGCCCCTATAGAAGCAATACGAACAAAGTGCTTCGTCTGTTCTCGGCCCCAGTGTTTTGCATTCTCAATTATCTGGTCATTGTCTTTATGCATGTTTTTCTGCATAAAGTTGGGCCCTATGGGGTTGGTTTCTTAAGTTGTTGCCTCAGCGTGCTTGAATTATTAGTTTTCAGAAATGTGGGGTGATCTTAGTGCTTGTTTGTGGCTTCTCTTGGGTTTTTGTCCTTCTCTCTATGCTTACCATTGACTACAACTGGAACAGGGTCTGGATGTTGAATGGCTCATTTACGCCGGAAGTCATGGATGCTGTTGCCGATGCCAAGGTAATGTCGATGGTTAGTTATGGTTGGTATTGACTTTGGGATTGTCTAGGTCGTGTCTCTGCTGATGTTCCTCTGCAATCTAGTTAGTTCTTTGATTTTCTGGTGTGTAGAAAGTTTAAAATCATCTGATCTTTTAGTTTGAAGCAATATTCAATGAACATCTGGCAAAGCATGTGCGACTGCAGCGTGTCACAAATTACTATGAAGTTAATGATCGTAGTTCAGCCGGTTGTGAGGTGAATCGGGAATGTTTGCTTTCTGGCGAGGAGTGGATGGATATTCACGGCGAAAGGAGCGAAGCGTTGTCTTCTGTTGTTGTGCCCTCTTATTAGATCCTCAAAGGATATAATCCGATCGGTCTTGATGTAATTCTTTCGCTAAACTCTCTGCAATTGCGTCAAGAAGATTTCAGTCTAATATAAATACTTGCATGGTAAAAGTAGTCTTTGTGATAAGTTAGAGTTTTGTTTTGGGGCGAATTACATTGTTTTACGGGCAATCTGGACGGGGTTTTTTTCGCTTTTCTTGTAGCATTCTAAATTAATTCTCAATTTTCTGTTAGCAGTGTTGTGTTGACGTATCCAACGCGCTTCCATGAAACCTTCTCTACTTTCTTTGTTGGTTTTGCTTGTTTTTGCAAGAGTCTCGTTTTAGGGACTTACAATTCTTCTCCTTCTCATGCCACAATCAGCATTGACGGGAATGGTTATGTTTGCGCTATTGCCAATACCATTGCCTTTCACTCGACACACTTCCTTACTGAAAAAGCCTTTGGCATATACATTGCCTCCGAAGGGATCATTTGTTCGGATGGAAACTTTGATCCTTGCCTCTCCACACTGGATTTCAGGTGTGTCTGCAAATTCAAACTAACTGTTTAAATAAAACGAATGAAGGCTTTTTAAGATATCACCCAGCAATCTGCTGTCTAACTCCTTTTGAGCCAACACTCTTGTGTTTATGCATACCAATGTAATAAAGATAAGGCCAGGAGAGCAAAAATTGTTCGTCCACGGTAGTCGTTTCAGCAACGATAGCAATTTTTTGAGACAAATTAATAGGAGATAATTGAAGGTTAGGCGTTGGCGGCCTTTATCTAACCTTTCAACCCTCATTCTAAGGTTTTCAATAAACATTTTGCGTAGACAAGTGAACAAAAATACACACTGATGTAGTAGATCAGAGCGAATCACGCCATGTTCAGCCGGAATCCATCAGGAATGTTATTACATGAAAAGTAGTGCAACCAGCTGGCAAGTCGGCCGAAATGAAAAGAAGAGGCTGATAGGGCTTCTCCCAGTTGCTCTGTTTCCGCCTCCACTCAACACCAAAAAAGCCCTAATAGAATAAGTTGTTTTGGAAGAGTAACATCACTAGCAGAAAAAATAATGGAGATTGCCTCATGTGTCACTCATTCAGCCATGCAAACATATGTAGTTAGCTGGTTGGATATGGATTTTCTACGCTAAGGCTGATCGCACTCTCCAATGAGCCTACAAAAACGAATGTGGCGGTTTGCGTTTGTGCGCCTGCCTGTTGTAATTTGAATGCTGGATATGGGTGTGAAGAGTGTCGGAAGGGGTGGACATATAATTGGCTTCTCCTGCTTGAAAGTAAAGAAAGGGATGTACAAAAACATTGGTGGTATGACTTTCTTTCTTCTCTATTATTATTGTTGTTAGGAGGAGAAGTTTTGCTTGTAAGCTGGTATTTCGGCTTTTTGCAACAGATGTGGAATGAAGCACAAGTGGATTAGAAGGCATACAGCTGGAAGTGGTTGTTTGTGGGTGGTTGAATACATGTCTAATTGGAGAAAACCTTTCTCTGGGGTTAAAGAAAGTTTGCGTTGAGCTTTTTTTTTTTGAAAGGGAACTGTTTCAACTTGTAATAGTGAACTACAAAGTCAACCCTGGATATAATTGGGGCGCTGGAGATTGGAAAAATGACGTATATCGAGGGTTGACTGTACCGGAATCTAGCCAAAAAGGGGAAGGTTCCACCGAGATTTGAACTCGGATCGCAGGATTCAAAGTCCTGAGTGCTAACCATTACACCATGGAACCGCATGATCAGTTGCATCTTAAATCGTCCTTTGACCCTTTTACAAAGGCAACAAAACTGCATTTTTCTTGAGGTGGAATGGATTTCTAATATGGTGCACATGTAAAGATAAAGCAAACTTGCGATACAGTGTACCAAAATACGTCACGACTTGATCCTGAAAATAAAAATTGGTACTACTGCATTATATCCCCCCCCTTCCTAAGCTAATTGGTTTTCTAAGTACATTGACCATTTAACCGTAATGACAATATTGCATTTATAATCTCCAATATCAGTCAATGTTATTTGCAAAATGTTCTTTAGTCTTTTGATAATATCAGTACATATTAAAGAAAAAGTTATTTATCTCAAGCAGTTATTTGAACATTGTGCTCTTTTTGTTAGGGTTTCCTTCATTCTCCGTTCATCATAAAAATAATTATGCAAAGATGAAAAATTGTTGAATCTGCCACGTTTTGCTCCACATATTCTCAGACCAACCTTGGTTCAGGAGGGCTGATCAGAGGCTGCTATATTTTGACTTCCTCGATGTCAAGTGGTCATACGTCGAGAACTTTGAGCTCTATCGAAACTATGTAAAGATGGTTAGAAAGCTGAAAAGTTTCCGACTCAGATAAAGACAATCAATTCTGTTACCTGCTTTACAAAAAGTGAGAAAAATTAAGTGTCAGTGTTCCCTTTACGAGGGCCGCATCGAGCAAATTAGTCTTGAGGGGTCGCATAGATCTACCCTTTATAAGGCCCAATGTCCCGAGAAGAGTTAAAAAAATAGGCCCCATGGGGTCTTATTAGAGAAAATACGGTGTTTGGACCGAACAGCCGGTCGCTTAACCAACCATGACCAGCCCTTGAGAGAACAAAACCATTATTAAATTTTTATTTGTTCATTAGAATCGGACCATTTAGACAAGTACGTAAAATTATGTGATAATTATAATATTGGTATTTGCTGAGACTTTTGGCAGTGTTGCCGAGATTCTTTTCTTTCTCAGACTTTGGTTTTGAGAAAGCAATAAAAAGCATAAACAATGGTATAAACACTTGAGTATAGACACAGATACAAATGACTTAACATTTTTTACGAATTTTTTAAGTTTTTTGAGTAAGAAGAGCCGGCCCTAGTGTACAAGTGGGTAGTTTTTATTTTTGCCTTGGTCGTCCCTGTTGTATTAGCGCCTTCTAAGCATTTTTAAAACACTAAAAGCAATAAAAAAAGCTATTTTCCAACTTTTTTCTTCATAAAAAGCCAGTTTTGGAGAAGTCGAAAGCTACCATATTTTGCCTTGGGGACCAAGGTAGACAACCTTGTAAATGGTATTTTCGGACCCGAGGCATACAACTAAGCTTTAGGAAAATGTGTGGAAAGCGCCTTTCTGTGTTACAAATGCTTAGAACGTGCTAACACAACAGGGGCGACTAAGTCAAAAAAACTCCCCATTTATTTACACACCTGGGCCGAATTGTCATTAGTTGTAAGCCAAAAAATTATTGGCTCTCTTCTCTGTCATCTTCTTTTCACACTGCCTTATGGTATCTTCTCTTATGTCTTGATTTTCAGCTTTCGCTTAAATTTTCGTAGTGTCAAGGCCATAGCTAGAAGACGACATCAAAGACAGAAAAGAGAGCCAAAATTTTTAAGCCAAGGCTGTTTTCCTAAAACCCGGCCCAAAAACTTTGTAGAGGAGATTGAGAGCTACGTAAAAGAGAAGAACCCGCTTTTGGAACAAATATTTTGGATACTGCTATCTCCCAAAAATGCAGAAAAGATTTTAACACACAAAAAACTTTTTTATCAAACAATTTTGTTAGATTTTTCCACTAAAATTCTTTTATGTTATCTTTTCTGCATCTATAAAAGAAGAGAGCACTCAAAAATAGCTTTGAACAAAAGTCTTCGGCTTAACAGTCGAATAAAGAATGACCTAAAAGAGTTCATCTGTTGGTCGAAATACACACTTCTAAAATTTTTCGATAGCTAAAAAGTAGGCTGTCAAAAGTTTGGTACAGTCAAACCTCGATATAACGAACCCCCGATATAACGAAACCCTCGATATAACGAACATTTTGCCTGGTCCTCAGGGGTTTGTTACGCAGTCAAATCTTGATATAACGGACCCCCGATATAACGAAGCCTTCGATATAACGAACATTTTGCCTGGTCCTCAGGGGTTTGTTACGCAGTCAAATCTTGATATAACGGACCCCCGATATAACGAAGCCTTCGATATAACGAACATTTTGCCTGGTCCTCAGGGGTTTGTTACGCAGTCAAATCTTGATATAACGGACCCCCGATATAACGAAGCCTTCGATATAACGAAGCCTTCGATATAACGAACATTTTGCCTGGTCCTCAGGGGTTTGTTACGCAGTCAAATCTTGATATAACGAAGCCTTCGATATAACGAACATTTTGCCTGGTCCTCAGGGGTTTGTTACGCAGTCAAATCTTGATATAACGGACCCCCGATATAACGAAGCCTTC
>BBSZ01006386.1:0-10555 GCA_000981365.1 Subanguina moxae | reverse complement strand
GGGTCATGGTCCTGGTGCCTGTATCAGGGTCATGGTCCTGGTGCCTGTATCAGGGTCATGGTCCTGGTGCCTGTATCAGGGTCATGGTCCTGGTGCCTGTATCAGGGTCATGGTCCTGGTGCCTGTATCAGGGTCATGGTCCTGGTGCCTGTATCAGGGTCATGGTCCTGGTGCCTGTATCAGGGTCATGGTCCTGGTGCCTGTATCAGGGTCATGGTCCTGGTGCCTGTATCAGGGTCATGGTCCTGGTGCCTGTATCAGGGTCATGGTGCTTGCATCGCGGTCTGGGGCCCACTTGGACTCAGACTCTGATGCCTGCATCATCTGAGCCATCCATACTGCGCGCAATATATTTGTTCTCGCTGTTGTCGCCGATGCCGTCGCAGTGCTGTGTCCTTTTGCTGGCTATGTATACATCCACAAAGTGTGCATTTTAAGGTATCTTGATAGCAGTCTAACTGCGATCTGCTTGATCAAACGAATCACTTCTACAACAGTTTATTGCAAGAAAGAAAAATGAAATATATATTGGTGTGATAGATGTTACAAAAAGGCTAAAAAATTACTTGGACGCACACTTTTTTTTTTTCTTTTATATTTTTTGCACAACAAATGTAAACTAAAAAACGTTCAAGCAAGTAAAAAATATAAACTGGAAGATGTGTAACAAATTTACAAAGAGCAGTTTCAATCAGCATCGCTCAGTTTATTCAGCCAGACGAGCTAAATATAAAGGGTCTTCCACAGCGTGGTCCAAAATTTTTTCGATGTCTCCGTTGTTGCGCTCGGCCAGTCGAGTCAGCCATCCATTGCAATTGTCGTAGCCCATAGATTCCAGTTGCTCTACAGCGCTTTGTATTACGGGATCTAGAATATGAGGTATGCGTAAAATTTTTTCATAGCCTATTTCATAGCCTGATCTCGAGGATGCCGGATTAACCAGAGGTTGACTGTAGTGGGTTATTTCAGCTACTCTACCTTTATCCTTGCCCCTACCCCCACTCTCCGTATTTGAATGCAAAAGGTAGAAGTAAAGGCAAGGGTAAAAAGCAACACCGGGGAGCAAAAACCAAGCTGAGTCATGAGAAATTCCCACATTACACAAACTTTGCGGACAACCCTATGCAAAAACCAAAAGTTCATATTTTTCCCCCAAAAACCCACTTGGATGGCGCATGTAGCAGTGCTTGTTGTGAGGCTTTATGGGGTTATAATATGGCATTCCAGCATAGCATTTGTTGACATCGTCCAAATCCTCCTTTTCTGGCTGACCAGGATTCCCATTGCTTGGTGAAGGAATGTGTGCAGCAGCTGTCTGACTGGCTTTAAACAAGATGGAAGGTAGCTCCACCTGTTTTGGCAGATGAATAACCTGCTCCTCAGCCACAAAAGGGTGGGTGAACGAGGTGATGGTGGTCACGTTTTCCACTTCTTGTTGGGCTGACGCCTTTGGCTGGAAAAGTTACTCATTAATACTATTTTCAACTGGAAAAAGTAGTTGTACCACTTCAGTTTGCTCAGACTTCTCATTGTTTTCAGTCTCTTTGGCTTTTCGTTGCTTTTCGTAGAAGTCACAGAGGTGTTTGTAAGAAGATTTACTAAAATTGTTTAATAATTACTCTTTGACTAGATAATATGTGGCCCTATTCCACAATGGGGTGTTTTTTTGCCTTGTTTTGCCCTGTTGTTTTAATCCCTACTAAGCATTTCTAATAGGCTAAGACGATAAAAAAAGTATTTTCCGTCCTTTTCGTCACATAACTAATTTGCCTTGGGAGACCAAGTAAAGAACCTTATGAATGGTATATTTCAGACCCGAGATGGTTTTTGGGGTGTAAAGCTCCATGGATTATGAGTTTCCACCAAGGCAAAGTATATATTCTCAATAATTACACGTACACAAAGCCGTTGCTTACAATATTTCTTTGATTACAACCAGCTGGGGTTATAACTTATACAATATATATATACCCACCGAATAAAACTTGTATTAAAAAGTACACACCTCACCAACATCCACTCTTCGTCCGAGTCCATGTGGTATGGCTCTGTTCCTGTCTCAGAGCTGCAAATGGACACACTTTGTTGTGGAGTGGCATTGGTCTGCTCCGCCTGAGCAGTGTATTCGGTATTGTTGTGAAGCACCTCCACATCCGAGTCAATCTCCACCAATGGCTCCTCCTCCATGTTATCCACCTCAAAGTCCACACTGTTAAATGGATGCTCGTCAGCCATAGCAATTAATTGTGGTTCGTTGTTCACAACTTGTGCCTCTTCTGGTGCTTCAGAAGCTACAGTTTTCTTTAACAACGTTTCAAAAAAAGAAGCGACTGGATCAACACGCTTTGAGCTACTAGATGGAGCACCTGGTTCTGGAGTTTCTTGCAAAGTGTTGTTAGACAAGTCAAGTGATGGGTACAGACTCTGACACTGTTGCGGAGAAGGAGTTGTGGCTTGTGCATTCGGCTCTCCCACAATCTTGCACTTCTCAGACAGGTCAGCAATTAGTGGAGGGATGCTGTTGGCTAGCTGCAACATTACTCTATTGGTATATCTCTACATTTTGGTATACCACATGTCTAGGAGCCGCTAACAAATCAATGCCAAAAAGGTAGGGAGGTGGCAAATTAAAACTCACATTTTCGGTGCTTTTTTTCACATTGTTCAGCACTTTGATGCCATATTGCTCGCCGATCTGCTGGTCCAATGAGCCAATAATATCAGTAGCTGCATTCAACACTTCTATGGAAACTTGAGATGCTTTTTGAGAGGCTGAATGAATGGCAGTTGTAAAAGCATCGACTGGTGATTGGTCTCCAGCCGTCTGTTGACCAGACATTTCTGGCTGGCTAGTCTGATTGCTGGATTCCCCTTTCTTTGGGTACTTTGACTCTTCAGCCACCTTTTCATTCATCTCAATTTTGCGTTTGATGGTCTTCGACTCCTGTTCAGCAGTTTGATTGGGGTGTTTGGGAGTCTGGAATCGAGGTTTATGGTACTTAGTTTTTAAAATATTTCTCACTTCCTTGTTTTGACTAGTCTCATTGGGCTTGAATGGCACTCTTCCATGCACTTTTCCAGCTGCATCTTCAACAGTCGCCTCACACTCTATTCCTTAAAATAATTGTTTATTTTTCATCCATTTCCATACAACCAAAACCTCACCAAAGTTCAACAAAGCTTGCTGCACTTGAGAGCCGATCTCTTTCAAATACTCCATCTTCTGGTGGAACTTGTTGTTGTTCTCCCCAAGCACTATTCTGCCATAAGGGCATCGCTCAGCTTTAGGCACTCCATTCTGAGTGGGATAGGCACCTCGAGAACTGCTATGGGGCTGCTGACCCACAGGTACTTGTGGCTCTAGCACAGGTGCATCAGAATTAGGCTTAGGAGTGTTAATCCCATGATTATGTACCACTCCCTGGTTGTTGGGCACTTGAGGAGCACAAAAGACATTGTGCAGCTGTTGAAGACGATCAGTGCGCTCACGCATCTTGTTGAAGAAATGGTCTTTGGCGAAGGGAGGTGGGCCATGACCCTGACGATTGAGTCGGCGTTGCTCTCGATTGTGGTGGTGGTGATTGTGGCGACGACCCGAGTAGAACAACTCGAAAAGCTTCTAAAACAAAATGCTTAGTAATCAATTTTTCTAAAAGTGTTACTTTCCGTCTGACCTAATATGGCTAGGAAAATGATTATTACTTGTGAAACCTATCATGATTTTTCTAAAACAGTTTTGTAAAAGGCTTGTTTTTGTCTCGGCTCTATATCTACTCTCTTATCTACGATACATAACCAGCATACCGGTGTGTTGGGAGTGGCCAGACGGAGCATAGGGTGTTCTGCATGAGCACCAGACTTTTCACACTTCTCGCACAGGTCAAAGTCGTCACAAGTGGCGCACTTGTAACGAATGCCACGCACTGGCAAATCGCACAAGTCGCAGAGGATGTTGGGGTGAAGCGCCTTGTTCACCAAGCTGTCCATCTCCAGCTCTTTTTGCAGCACATATTTCGGAGGAGCACTAGCCTTGGTTTCCTTCTTCTCCGGTCTTTCTAAACAACTAGATGTATTGTAAAAAGATTCTCCAAAACTCAAAACCAAAAAACCCAACCAATAGTCTCGATCTTGATTGTGGACACTCGAAGATGGCGGAAATGGCTCAACATCTCGTCCATTTCAGTGCTTGAAGAGAACATTATTTTATCGCCGTCCTCATCTAAATTCTTTTATTTTTATGTAAGTACGTTTGAGGGAGTTATAAACGATTGGGGTACAATAGTACCAAATATTATATAAAAAATACAAAATAAATAACAAAAAAATTATTTCTTACCTGCATAGCAAAGGCTATCACTAAACATTGGCTCGACCATACGGATCTTCTCCAACAACTTGGAGAACCTCCACTCCATTTCAGACATCTGAAAACGGCGAAGAGTGCCGAAGTGGTTCCACTTTATGTGGATGACTGAGTGCAATGGCTCCTGCATCTCCTCGCCCAATTCCAATCCATTTCGGATCATTTTAAGCTAGATATTGGGAATAAAATTGGGTCGGTCTAAATATAAACAATTTATTTGCCTGAAAAATTAGAGCATGCACAAAAATTGAGAAATATAAAAAGGATGACATATGAATAAATAGTTCCTTCTTTTTTTTTCACATTTATACATGTGTGTGTGCCATAGAAGGGTGGAGAATGATCTAGCAAAAGGGAGGAGATTGTTAAAAGGATGACAAATGTTTTGAAAAAATACACAAGTATTATTTGGCAAAAAAATTTCAAAAAAGTGATTGTTTGTGTTTCCTTATTCATTTGTTTCAGTCGCTCTTTTGCTTTTCTAATTTTGTAAGTGACAAAAGGCCGCAAACTAAAAGCTCCGCCGATGCTCCACCTGCAATCATATACCCAAAAATTGGTCTGATAAACTAAGCCAAAGCTAAGTTAAACCAGATAAATAGGTATAAGTAAAAATAGCATTATCTAAAAAGGTTTATCTAATCTACAAAACCGCTATGAAACGCTGCTAAAATAAAAATGGCACTGCTCTACCCCAGTGATACACTCAGAACAGCCAAGCATTAAATATATTCTTTCAACACACAGCTGAAAAACATATACTCACTCATATAACTATTCCAAAACAACCCACCACCAGTCAGAGTTTTATGAAAGGGTGACCACAAAGCAGCAGAGCGGGAGCAAGAAAGGAAATCGCACACAGCCATCTACAGAGAAGTGTTTGTGGAAAGCAATAACTTAGTGAGACGTATGAGAAAGAGAGGAGATAGAATTTGTGACATTACACAAAGAGCGGTCTGACAAGCAGAGGATGCGTATACACAGGTTAGACACACAATCAGCTGACTGGGAGACGAGCAAAGTACATGGCAGGCGAGCGTGTTCCTCTTCTTATTTCTCACCACTTTTGTTAGTGTTTAGTTTAAGAAGGCAGGAGGATAAGTTGATACGCAAAACAAATTTGGGCAAGGGTAAGTATTCACTATGGAGAAAAGAGAAACGGAACAAGAGGAAACTTTTGGTTGCAAAAAAGTGAGTGGAGATTGTTGCATTTAGGTGTTTTTGAAGAGGAAAAAATCCGGTAGATAAGAATGAGGATATCAACAATTGTTTTAAGATTACAACACTGGATAAAATTGTTCCCGTTCCTGCATTAGGCTTAGGCTTCCCCTTCCAACTCCGCCTCTATTCTCCTTTAAGTTAATATTTCTGCCTCTTTTTAACGAAATTATTACTTAAATTTGGTTTTTACGCACTTTTGGAAAAATCGATTTTTAGAGAAGGGAGGCTATAACCGAGTAGCGACATGAATTTTATTTTGAAAACAATTTACACAACACTTGCCAACAAAAGAGTAATACAATGTTTTTTGTTCAAAACAATGTTTAAGATGAAACCAGCGGTTCTAGAACAAAATAAAACAAAAAGGCAGCTCAAAACATCTTGAGTCCACAACCAAAAGTTCGAGCAATGTTCTGGAAGTAGTAGCGAGAGAAGCCAGTAATGGTGTCCTCAAAGTGTTCTTCTGGAATGTTCTCAGACTGGACCAACAGATCGGTGCTGTCATTCTATAACAAACAAATTACTCAAAAACCGTTGAAATATTGAGTGTAAAAGTATATTACTTGATCTCTTAGAACAAATTTCACCTCCGCGAAGTAGTTTTCAGGGTACTTCTTGAGACGCCACTTTGTAATGATCTCTTTGTTGGGCAGCTGAACAGGATGGTGAAATTTTTTTAATTTTAAGCAAGGCATGCACGAGTAATGCGCGTCAGTCAAACCGATTATTGAGTGAATGCAGCGCATGCAAAAACAATCAGACAATGGTATGCTAGGTGCCAGCAAGGCGATTAGAAAAACCAAAAAGAAAAACCGAAACACTCTCCGTTACTATTTTGGCCTCTTTGTAACGAAATTCTTACTTAAAAATGGTTTTAAACACTATTTCAGAAAACTTGATTTCGGCTGGGGGGTATAAGCGAGTAGCGCTGATTATTCTTCTATGCTAAAAATTATTGCTTTCCTCACTTCCCCATGTAAAAAACAGAGTCTTGTGAGTCTACATTTCCATGGCCTACCCTGCATACAGTGGGTCTACATTGTACAATAGGCCTTGAGCCTATGGTACCATATGGTACCTTAGTAAATATACTTACAAGCTTGGTGAACACTCCGGAGATCTGACCACCCAGCAAAGAGAACTGGCCACCCTCTTTTGGATCTGCACTCCCACCACTTGACCACGCTCTCACCAACTGTAGTGATAAGCAATTTATGATAGGTTTAATTTTTGTTTAGCTTTAGCTCAGGATTAGTATTACCTCAGGATCAGTAAGGATTTCAAACAAACGCTCTGGTGGGACTTTGAACGTCTCAGTCATGTCCAACTTTTTGATTGGGAAATCGCCGGAACTAGATGTAGTTGAGGTTGGTGTGACATTTAATTGACTGGAAGTGATCACCTGTAAAAGGGGGTGTCTTCAAAAAAGCAGCGAAACAACCAGGGAGAGATGGAGGAAAAATAAGTCCCGATGGCGTATACAGTTAACCCTCGTTACTCTGGCAACCTCGATAACTGGGCAGCCGAAGAAAGGTACCGAGAAACGGTTTTATCGAGAAATGGACCTCGATAATTCGGCACTCGTAGCCTGGCCCCTGCAAGTGCCGGCTTATCGAGGGATAACTGTAATAAGAAACAATGAGGTGTTTATATCTTTATTATCCTGCCAAAGACTACCTGATTTTGAAAAGACTTTTTATCAACCGTGTTGGTTTTGCCCTTGGCTATGACTTGGGGCAAGGTCTTGTCTGTGGGTAGGATTAGGCCCTTGCTGAACTCTTCTTTAAGCTCTCGGATGTAGGTACCCGCCTGCTCGCGGATAAACTCTAGCCCATCCTTGGATAACAAATGTCTTATTTCCGCCTCATGAGGACCTTTTGTCTCAATGGTTGCAACCGCCTAAAAATAGATTGAAAATAATACCGAATAACTCTACTCCGAAACTTACATTCACTTCGTGAGCCTGGTTCTCGTCACTCAAATTGGGCACCTCCACCATTCCCTTGTACTCCACGTCAGAGCCAGCAACTGTTGCTGAAACCAAGAGAAAAGGATTAAAATACATTTTGGAATAGAAAACACAGCCACCTACCCAGAAACTTAATCTCCAGCAACCACTCAAACAAGAATATCAGTTTGGCCTTGCGGTTGTTGGCTGTGGCCTCACCCTCCAACTTGTTCATTTCCGTGTAGCAGATTTTGAGTGACCCTTTCTCAATCGATTTGCCAATGAAGAGTTCAGCCAAACGATCTTTGGACCAGGGTGTGGCGTTCTTCTCCACCCTAGAAATCATAGCACGTAAGTTTTCTTTTGGCTATGTGCGCAACTCTACCCCAAGCCCCCTACGCCTCCGAAGCGTAGGAGGCTTCAAGGGTTAGATTTACTTGCGAGATAAATTCGAGCACGACTCCTGAGCATAAATGCATTTAAAGACTCTTTTTGCCCAGCTTCAGTAACCAAAACATGGTAAAACTTCTTAATATAAGGTAGTTTATTTTACGGGACCAAGGCAAATAAAATTTCGGAGAAAAAGTTTTCGAGAAAAATGGAATTATGCCACAAGTAAAGTCTTTTTCTGTGCATTATAGCACTTGAAACATTTTTAAAATATTACAAGATACATACAGAGCATTTTGTAGAGAGCTGACTGCATAAAAAAACACCTACCAGTGCCAATTGTTGACGTTGGTAGCATCCGCTCTTTCCTACAAAAATACAAATAAGCTTCTGCAGTAAAATATATCGAAAAAAAGTAAAAATTATTAAATAGAAAGGTTGTTAAATTACCTCAACCAGCCATCTTGGATCACCTTCACCCCACTTGGCCATTTGAGTGAGAAATAAGCAAAAAGTCTAGCTGAAAATATCAAGAGTGAAAGCAGAAAAGCAATTTGAGACAAAAAAATGAACTTTCGAAGAAAAAAGAGCACATTCCAGAAAATTTCTACAGTCTGGAAGAGTTCTCTTCAAAACCGACTGCATTTTAAATTTTTTTTAAGAGGCTTTTAAAGTGGGGTAGGATAGAAACAATTGTTCCTCCAAAGGTGCCTCCTTTCAAGCTGTTCTGGGACCCTCAAATCTAATCAATAATTGAACCGACAATGAGACTTATTATTGATAAGTTAAGAAGAGGAAATTTCTTTCTACAGTTATGCTAATATGATGTCAATATGGCTCGTGTTTCAGTGGAACCTGAGGCTTTTGTGGGAAATCCCCGCCTGCATTACAAATGCGGATTACATGTGCAGGTTGGTGTGTTTTGCAATTGGATAATTGTTTTTGTACAAGCTAAAAAAAAAGCTAATAACGAAAAAGTATGCAAAAAACCAAAAATAATAGGGCAATTAGCTTCATTGAACCATTTGAATGTTTTAATAAGTTTTTAGGTGATCTACTATGGCCATTCTATTGCAACAGTTGTGTGTGATTTACTAGGAATTCTAGTTGGCATGCTTCTTTTTTTCTACCCACAAAAGTTTCGTGAAACAACCATTTATCGTCAATTCTTGCAGGTAATTACAAATTAGTAATATTATATCAAAAGTTGGACTCTATTGGAGTATAACCCTCCTCCCGCCAAAAAAATAGAGGACGACCAAAAATAGAGCATAACAGGATGAAGGAGGCTTGGAGCGGAGATTCGCACACAAGTGGCCCCTTCCTTGTCCCTTTCCCTCCCTATACAGCCCTTCATCCCTTTAAAAATGGTCAAAAAATGCTTCCTATATGGTCAATATACCCAGAAATCCAAGTAGTTTTTTTGCGCGAAGATGGGGAGCGTATAATGCAGTAGTACCAAAAATTATTATGGTAATAATAACAGAAATTTGTAGCACTACGATAGAACGCAGGCCTATCACTACCAACTTTTGTACAACATTTCTTGTTTGGGCTGGATCTCCTTGTTCTTTTTGCACATACTTGCCATTGGAGGGGCAATTCTTGGTGTTCAGGTGTACCCTTCAAGGCTTTAAAATTTGAAAACATTTTTTTTGCGGATTAAGTTGCAAAAACCATGGATTATGCTGCCACAGCTCATACTGCTTCTGCTTCGAATCGGACTCCTAATAGCCATTTTTTGTGCTTTAGTAACCATCAATATAACTGGAGATCAGTTGATGCTCAAATCTCTGCTTATCGTATTTTTTTTTCTTGTCTTTGCCATGTAAGTGTGAGGCTGTTAAAAAAAATGACTTAAAAATATTGATCAGAAGATTTTGGGCTTATATATTTGACAAATTTGAGAACACAACTAAGCCTCTACTTTAAAATAATTAAAGATACAACTCTCGGCAATTTTCTGGGCAATTTTTTATGTTTTTTTATTAACACCATAATTAGATAAATCTTTTTAAACTTCTGAAAAGTTGCTATTCAGAAGTTTTCTTGTTGCCACTGTGTTCTGCTTTCGCTACGTGCTGGAAAAGTATATGATAGTGCAGAGGATATTGGCTAGCACAAGAACTGTCCGTTTCAAGAAAAAAGACAAGGAAAAAAGAAAGAAGTAAAAACATTTTAACAGCACAGTATTTTGTATCATTTTTTATATTAAATAAAAAACAAAGGCTTCTTGGTCCAATAGTAAGATTGTTGCAATTTTTTTTGCCAACGAGTTTAACGATTTTTCTTGAGAAGAAGCATGCTATAGAGAGCAACATATTCAATGCAGAAATAAACATTTGAAGGAGCGCCTTTTCTAGCAATTAAATCTCGTCAGTATTTTTGCGTGCTTTCTTGTGTCTGTCATGCAGTCAAACCCAGCAGTTTGTCAATCATCGTTTTTTGTATAATCTACCGTTTTCATCACTCGCCATCGCTTCTCGGCCTTTTGGCTAAGATCAAAGTGTAGTATCTGTTCTTATCGGCTTAATCTCCGATACGACTCCAATTGGGGTCTCTAGAGATTAACCTATTTTTGGAACCTGGTTGGGTGTTGGGGCTTGCTCCACCCTGACCGCGGGTCGGCC
>BBSZ01006385.1:0-14395 GCA_000981365.1 Subanguina moxae | reverse complement strand
GTAAATTATACTAAAAGTCTTTATTATATGCCCTATTCCTTTTTTATGTTTTTAGTCGTTACTTCTAATTGCGTCTTCAAGTCTTTGTTGCCTGTCGTAATCTCTCTAATAAAGCAATATGTTACTCTCTTTTCAACCTCTAAATTTTTTTTATTACGAATTGTACCGAAAATTTCCACATTGCATGTATTTTGTAGTGTTGCAGTTATTTTTCCTTCGAAAATACTTCTTCCTAGATGTTTTTCTTAACAATAATAACAAGGAGCAACACACACACATGTTTCCTTTTTTTCCTTATTTTTCTTTTGTTAACAGTAAAGAGAAATTCAAAGGTATATCTATCAAAAACTAATAATTTGAATACAATGCGCTAATGCTCGTTGAGTCACACACAAATATCACATACAACATAGATAATAAAGGGTTAGTGCAAACTACGAGTCGAAATTACAATGAAGCTGTTTGCATTCAACTTTGACGCAGCCTCGAAAGCTAAACAATCTTCTTTTATACAACTCTTTCAACAAAGCACACTTTGGAGACTGGATCAGCCATACCTTATGGAGAGCTCTGATTTTATAAAAAAAATATTGGGTTGTTCAATAAGTTTGCATATTTTCAATATTTTTGGCGGTGTTTTTCAAATTCTGGTAATTGAGACTCACATGTTTTCTTTGGTTTGCCCAAATAAAGATAAATGCAAACCCATCAAATAGTTATAAAATCGGCAAAAAAGTTCAAAATTTTGAATTTTTGCCTTGGTCAAAGTCAAAGAGTCAAAAATTTTCAAATTCCCGCCAAAACAAATTTTTGCATTTATCGTTTTTTGATCTTATTGATTCACTCATGTCATGAGACATGAATCTAGATTCTAGAAGTTGCAAAAGACGACAAAATGCCAAAGCTTGTTTTGGCGGGAATTTGAAAATTTTGACTTTTAGACACCAGGGAGGGCCAAGCCAAAAAATTCATTTTTTGCCAGTGTTACAGCTTATTCATGAGTAAACGGACCTAAAAATGTGAGTCTTAAATATCAGAATTTAAACGTTTTGCCAAAAAAGTTGAAAAATAACCGAATTTTTTGAACAACCCTACATTTATCATTTTTACATATTCTTTAGAATAGTTGAGCATCTAAATCCATTGTAAATGCCGATTTTAGGCTTTTTTTGTTTTAAACACTGACAACTTAGTTTTTAAAAACTTTCTTATTTTCCAAGAGCAAGCTTGCGCGAGTCAGTAAATACCGGACACTTAAGAATTAAAAGCTTACGAAATGTTTTCGTCCCACGACGGGCTTACACAAACTAAGACTAAAGTTCACTGCTCCTCAAACCCCTTATTGGGGTTTAAAGGGTTTAGAAATGCACGCACAAACTTATGATATGATCCTTGCAGTGCTATTGAGCGAAAAAGAATTTATAAGATGTTTTTGCCATGTTTAGTAAAGAAGTAAAGAAAACTTGTGAAATTGCCTAATTTTATACATACAATAATACAAATTTACCCCCAGATACTTATTTACCGTATAATTTACAGCAGTCGGAATAAGATGAGGGAAGTGGTTGCAGAATTGCTGGTCTTGCTATTTCTATATCCTTCTATGATGCCAGAAGTGGTGGGCCAAAATCCGTGGGACTGCTCTCAAGCTCCGGGTGAACGTGAGTTATTTTGCACCCTTTTTAAGATTTATGTATTGATGAGATGGTGTTCGATGATCAGCCTTTAAAAGAATGGCGCATTCTAAACCATAATACGAGTGTTTCGATGAAAAAAGGAATAGATGGCCTTGGGTGATGGTGCACAACAACCTTTTGCTTTTCTCTTTTGTTTACTTTAACGCAAAAAGTAGATTTGGCTAGACACTAGGTCAAATCGATTACTCAAAATGACTGTAAGGTAACTGCAACAAAAGCAATGATCACATCAACTTTCTACAAAATAACAACAAAATATGATTGAATATTATAGAAAAAGACATAATTAGTGCCGTGTGTCCCACTAGTTGGGAATGGAAATTTAAAATTTGATTTTCTTTTTAATACCTAAGTTGAAACATTATGTTTTTGCTACCATATTAGGGCCTTTTAAAAGTCAGCCAACATTGCAAATCGAACGCTCTACCACTGAGCTAATTCCCCATATACAGGCTCCTAATTTCTATCCACAGATGCTACCAAAGAAAACATGCTAAAAGATTGATTTACCCTATTTCTCTCTAAGATATCATGTCTAGTAATAAACAGTTGCCGTCTTTTCCGCGTTTCTCTGTTCGCATTTTATCATCACAAAATACTGATATTTTCCGAATGTCGAAATTTCCCATATATTGTCTAAGCTTTACACCTCATATACTACCGGTCAATAAAAAAGTAGCTTCCCCAGTTATAGAATAGTTATCATGTGCCAATGCAGAATACTCCAGAGGTTTGTTTGTATTCTTGTATCTACTGGGTGCACTAATATTAGGTTGTGTCATAAGTTCTGTAGTTTTTGTCAGTTTTTGGGGGAGGGTATGATACAGTGTGCTCTTTTCGTTATAAAAAGTTGGTAATCTTAAAAATTTCCATATTTTGCATTGCTAACCTATCCAAACAACTTCATAAATGGTGTTTTAAGGCTCCAGGAACTACATGTAGGCATAAATCTAAGTCGTAGGCTTAAAATAGGCAAAGATAGATTAGTCGAAACTCAGGGTATACCCCGTTCCACCTAGGAATACGCGTTCAGGTCTACAATATATCTAAGCGGCGCCGAAACTTGCATTAATAACACTGCAAATAGCAAATACTCGGCACAGCTTGGTTGGCCCGAACTAATTTTATGGGACATCGATTCTCGGTACAACGTGCCCCTCGATACAACATACCCCAGGCTCGGTCCCCATGAGGTATGTTGTATTGAGACTCGACTGTCTACAAATGAGAAATAAAGATTAGCTTTTAGCCTTTCGACAAATCTGTATGCAGTTGCAGAGCTGGGATGTGAATGCCCGGAGTGCCATAGCCCAGCAGCAACAACAACAAGCCAACACAGTCATCAATGCTCCGGCTGTGCCTGGCCAGAGCTGGTCAGCTCTGAGGTTACTATACACGGATTAACTGTATGTTTGCAGGTTATCACCAGCCGTGCCCCAGCAGTTCAACCCTACTCCCCACTCTTGTATGGATCTACAGTGTTTGTGCCCCTACTACCAAGTCAGTTTAGTGCATAAACATCCTCCTTTAAGAGTGTATCAAGTGTAGGGAATGATTGGACCCAACGGACAATGCACTATGCGCAATGGCCAGCCTCTTCGAATGGCCCTCAGGCGTGAGTACAGGATGCTGTAAGTATCTATTATTGCTGATGTCGCTAAAGCCAATTTATCTTTTGGTACTATCGGGTGAGGCAAAAGTACGTACGAAAATTTAAACCTTATATTTAATGATGAAATTTACTCTTTCCCACAAAATTTTTTGGTACCATACCAAATGGAAAAAGAGAAAAAGGGCTATTTAATGGTACCAAATACTTCGTGGGAAAGAGTACATATCATCATTAAAAATAAGGTTTAAATTTTGGTGCGAACTTTTGCCTCACCCGATACTGTATTATAGCCCCAGCAAAAAAAACTATACCACCAAACTAAACACCAACCACCTCCCCCGTCCAAAAAAAGTAATTGGCCTTTCTAGGTACATGACCACATAAGAAGCATTATTTGACCATTTTTAAAGGGATGAATGGCTGTATAGAGAGGGGAAGACACAAGTAAGGGACCACTTTCTAAGGAGGGCCCACTTAGGGAAAGAAGATTTTGAACATAGTTTTGCTTACCAGAGTCTACAACATAAAAAAAGCTCTGGTATGCATGCTCTTTTTTATGTATCCAGAGCTTGTTCTCGAGTGATTTATGTCTCAGGTATGTTTGTGTGCTCATCTCTAATTCCCAAGCCCCTGTTGTCTCCGTATGGGGCGAAGGGGGCTTGAGAATTAGAGATGCCCACACAGAATTATCTGCGAAAGTTACCAATCGGAGCAATACTCTTGAGAAATAAACACACTAAAAAATGCACTTTTGCCATAGTCTAGTGAGAAAAGCATGGTGAAAGAGCAAAAATTGCACAAATGGGTTGTGGAAATAGTAACCCTAACCGCTAAGGACAGAGAAAAAATTACTCGTTTTACCGTTTTTAGAGTATTAAAATAGGCTAGTAGTGGACAAGACACGACTTTAGCGGTAATTATTTCGAGGGGGGGGGGGGTCGTATAATCCAGTAGAGTATCCCTTTTTTATTATTTGACTACTTAAAGATGGAGAAAGAACCTGAGTATTTGCAGGTCGGATGCAGAAAGGCAGAGATTTCAGCAAGTGATGCAACAACTTAAGAATAACGGCCAGTACAACAGCTTCAATGACCAGCACAGACAGGTTGGAGAAACATTTATGGATTTCACTAGTCCTCACAAGTTGTGTTCCTGACAAATCCTTGCCTGCACCCCTTAGTTTATAATTTCTCAAGGTTCTACCATCGAGAATTCTGTCGGTGACGCAAAAAAACAAAACACGTAGCTAAGATTCAGCGCTTAATCTTGCTAACAAAATTTCTGGTGGTAAAACCGAAAAAGGTCAAAAATGTTGGAACATCATAATTAGAAACATTTTTCCGAATCTAAGAAACTCAGTCTCGTTTGGCTTAAACTTTTACACATCTAGTGATGTGCATAACGGGGGAGATATGAGTTTAAGACTAAGCTAAGAGTAAGACAGCAAAGATAGAGAAGAGAGCCAGAATTTTTAGCCTAAGGCTTTTGAATTTTATTTGAAGCCATGGCTCTACTGCGATATAGTTAGCCGAGAATCAGCGTATACCCTGCTACAGCCCTAATTCTTTTATAAGTGTTGGTTAACCTTAGTCCTCCACGATAAAAAATTAAAAGTTTTTGACAGGAAAAACTGTGGAAAACATTCTTTTCATCGTTATTAGCATACAGTCGACCCTCGTTATAACGACCCACTGGGGACCGGCTGAAACAGGGTTGTTATAACGCGAGTCGATTGCATAGGAAGTGGTATAGAGGGGTTAGAACACACTTTTGAAAAAAAAAAAAAACAATTATTGGGAGGGGGGTAATTGCAGCAGAGTCAGAAAATGAGCAAAATAATTTAAACAGGTTGGCACTTCTTCTGGTGCCCACAGTGGACCTGGCTTTTTGCCTTTCCACCGAGAATTTGTCAAAAGGTTTGAGGTAGGTCTATTCACTCAAACATAAAGTATTCAACCAAGTCTTATATTTTAGATAGCAGTTCGACTGATTGACCCTAACTTGGTCTGTTTCAAACATTTATATATATATATATATATTTTCTCACATTGTCCACTGTAGGCCATCCCGTATTGGGACAGTGTGCTAGACGGTTATCTGCCCAATCCAACCGACTCCATATTCTTTTCTCCCCTGTTCACTGGCGAGACAGATGCAGTAGGCAATGTGGTCAATGGTCCTTTTGCTGGCTGGAGAACTCTCGAAGGCAGACCCTTCATAACTAGGTTTTTTTTTCCAAAAGTACTATTTTTACTACAAAAAAAGGTTTTTAGAAGGTTGGGTGGTGAGGGAAGACTCTTCCGGGAAAGCGATTTGAACAATGTGACAGTCAGAAAGTGAAATGAATCTGTTATTGGTCAATTGGTTTTTAGGTGTACGCCCAGACCCAAATAGAACAAGTGCTGGCTTACACAGCCCCACAAGCAGGTAATTACTGATTTGTTTGTTGTTCGTGTTATGTCGCAGTAGAGTGTGTGGCTCAAATGTGACTCAAAGAGTTTTTCCTCGTATTTAACTCAAGGCAGAAAATCATAAAAAAGAGAAGATCACCCATTTGTTAGGCGGAAGTGACAAAACTCTTCTCAATATATTTTCCGCTTCCAATTTACCTTTTCTTGCCTATTTAAGATTTTAAAAATTATTTTAAAAGCAATTCCTTTTTCAAAATTTACCAAACTTTTTTGGTTAAAAAGCAGAACAAACAAGACAAAAACAACTTTATTGATCAGTATAGAAGAAGGAAGTGGCATAAGAGCAAAACAATAAACAGCTTTACAAACAATTTTGTTCTTACAAAATTGGTTACTGATGAAACTATTAAAAAAAAGTTCTTGGGGTTGTTTAAAAACATAAACTAAGGGAAAAATTAGCAAAACAAGTTTTTGATCAATTTTTTTTTGATGAAGTTTTAATTTAGTTTGAAAAGGTAATAAAAAAAACTTATGCGCGTTACATAACTGGTGAGCTCAGAAGTCTTTTGCAGACTTCTGAGCTTACTTTTAAAAATACAGTATTTCAACTCTTTCAGACTGTCCCTATCAACCCAACTTTGGTGCATTGGAGTACTCCCACTCAAATGTCCACTTGTTTATTGGAGGCGACATGAAGGTATTGCAGTACTATTTTTATTAAATTTTTAAACGTTGAAAATTTTTATGAAGCCTCCGACAACCAGTGCAAATGGTGGGTATAATTTTTACATCCTCAAATATTCAAGAATAAATGGTTGTTTTTAGACCCAATTTTCTATCTGCACCACTCATTTGTGGACCTCATCTTCGAAAACTGGCGTCAAATGCGACAAACAAGGTGGACACGTGAGCAGGCATCTTTTTTTAGTGGTTTTCACCAAAAAAATAGTTAAAAATACAATAAAACATAATTAGCTTTTCAATTTATTTAGACATTTTCATCTTAATTTTACTTCCTATAGGCAAAAAGTGCCAAGAAAACCAACTTTTATGACTAAATTTGCACGTGTGAATGTTGCCCGTTTTTGAGGTTTTTTTCAGGGAAATTAAATTTATTTAGCATTTATTAGTATAAACCCAAATTTACCAAATAATCTCCCGCCCCTCGTTGGAGCGATAGCAATACAAACCATGAAATAGCTAAACCAAATAGGCGCCCACTTGATGTATCTTTTTGGTTTTTATTTCTTCTGTGGTAATAGAATACAGTCAAACCTCGATTTAAAGCCCCCTTAAATCGAGGTTTGATTGTATTTCAAACTTTCTTTAGAGTGCTCTAATTAATACAGGAAAAGGATTTTCAGAGGCTGAAAGTAAGAAAAAAAAATTATATCAAGTGGATAACCACTTGGTTTGGTTGACGTATAGATAAACACCAGCAGGACTTTCTTTTATATAGTTGGCGAAAATCGAGTTTTGACCATTGTTTTAGCTTCTGAAACGTACAAAAAGCGGGCAGGATACTAAAGCTTTGGGTTGAAAATTGTGGCTTTCTTCTCTGTCTTCGCTGTAGTCTTCTAGCTCTATCCTTTGGTAATCATCTCTTTTGTTCTGATTTTCAGCTGTGAGTTAGCTCTCTTCCCCTTAGGGGGCTTAGAGTTGAGATGCGCACATAGGTGCTCGGATTCATCTGGCAGGTAAGTGTGTGCTCGCATATCTACCTGTCGCTCTACTTTACCTATATCACTATCTATCCTTTACGGGGACAAAGGGGGGGGGGGGGAATGGAGTTGAGATGCGCACACAAACATACCTAAGACATAAATCACTGGAAAATAGCTCTAAATGCATGAAAATAGCATGCATGCCAGAGCTTTTTTATGCAGTAAGTCCCTGTAAGGGAAACTATGTTCGAAAAACATCTTAAAACACCATAAAAAACAGATGAATACCAGGGTGATTTCACGTACCCCAAGGCAAAAGTCGATTTTTGTGGGTAACACTTTACTTGACCCCCCTCCCCCCACGGCTGATCCATTTTTGAGAGGAAATTTTCCAAACAAATTGCATATTCGTGTTTCTCGAACCCGATTTTAACGGCAAATCTTCAACAGATTCTGTGAAAATGAAAAAAAATTCGGTTTTCCTTGGTTTCCCCTATGGATCATGAAAAAATCAAGAGCTTTTAAAAAGCCTTTTTTAGCGTTAAAACCAATTCTTAGATCAACTTTCGTGTTTTCAAGAACTTATTACTACAAAAACACCCTAAAACGCCTCATTTTGGAAATTTCGCCTGTTTGCTTTACTGGACATGGCAAAAAGAGCCTCTAAATGCATTTTTTGGTCAAGAGTATTGCTCGGATTCATGTTGCAGGTAAGTCTGTCTGTGCAAAACACTGGTCTAAACTCAGTTTTGGCCCAATTATATAAAACGAATTTTAGCCGAAACGCCTAAACTCGTGAATGTTCCTTGCAGTGCAAACCGAAACTGGGAAAATAAAAATAAAATAACTTTACGAAGACCATGGTCAGCTCTTTTACCGATTTTTCTGGATGATTTATTCTTATTCCCATCGGTTTTGCCATTGCTGGAATTTATCGCCAGTCATTTGGCTTTATATTTTTTGCATTCTCTGCCGGTTGACTGGAGTCCTTGTTGTCACCTGTGTCCTACTTCTTGACACCCTTTTTGTACTTTTGTTTACTTTTTGTTTACACCCTCTTTTGTCACTGCTCATGTTTCTTGTAGGCCTACCCTGCCGACTACATCCAATGTTCCAACCAACAGCATTTCTCCTATGCTCTCATGAGACCATTTGAAATCACAAATAGAGCTGGTTAGCTATTTTAAATAATTATCGTTTATTTGTGTACATTTGCAGGACTCTCCAATGCTTACACAGGTACTTTTTGGACACCAAAAAGTGTAATTTTAGCTAACTGCTTAAGATAACCTGTACCAATATGCTGCACGCCCAACCTGTACCTTCCAAAACCCAGATTGTGGCTCTCAATACCTATTTTGTGATGCTAGAAGTGTTCCTCACTGTGTTTCCAAAATCAAATTGAATGGACTTTGCAGTGGGTTTGAGGGGTTGGTTTTGGATGAATTAAGAATTAAGAAACCCAAAATTTTTGGTTGCTTTCCGGTTAATGATTTAAAATACATGGATTTTTGGGAGTTATGACCACCTCTTATGACCTAAGTAAACCGTTAAATTTATTGCTTCCTGTTTCTGGTCATATCTCCGGAGTCAAGCCTTTCATTAATTTTTCCAAAATGTATCCGTTGTTGTACTCCAAGCCTGGTCTTTGGGGTACCGGGTTATCGAGGATTGACAGTACTACAGTACCTTTACTGTACTATTTCAGCGGTAAACGAGTGGCTAAAATGACTCTACCGTTTTTAGTAGTTTTATCTTACCAATGTCACCAGCCCGCCGATGTGGGTGCTTTAGGCTGTGTGTGTGTGCCCCAGGGTGCCGGATTAACGGGAGTTGACTGTAGTACCAAAAAATATGAAACTATTTTTGCAGACTGGATGCTTGCTACAATGGCATTTGCTACAACTCCTACTGCATGCCTGGTCAGTTTAACAATGGCAGGAGTAATTTTCAACAGCAAACAGTCGCCACAACAGCTCTCCCTCGTTTGGCTACGGCTCCTCCAAGGAGAGCGGTTAACTATTTTAAATTTTTCTAATATCAATAATTGACACTAGACATGATTGCAGCCGCAAGCCAGCTCCCTGAACCACGGTAATGGCCAGAGTTTTGCACGCACCTTTGAGAATCTGATCAGTCAACAGACAGGCAGGCAAGCCACTGTGCCCAATGTAAGGCGGCCCCTCAATAGTAACCCTCAACAAATGGTTGGTAGTTTTTTACTCATTGGCCAACCACAAAACGACTTTTTTTTTTGCTCGAACCCAAACCAAGTTCGAATGCTAATGGATACCTTCGATAGTGCATACCTTTAAAAATGGTTCCAAAAGGGTACAGTCTAGTCACGATACAACATATCCCTCTTTATAACATACCCCAGGCTCGGTCCCAAGACGGTATATCAAGTTTACCAGTCACATGTTCAAATCCCATGTTTACCAATCCACTACTTTGGGTCCAAAGACATCAAACAGATATCTGGTAGCAATGGATTGGTGAAAAAACAAGAATAAATATGTCAAAAAATCACGGATTTGAAATTCGCTCGGTATAAAACACCCCGGGCTCGGTCCTGGGAGAGTATATTGCATTGAGACTCGACTGTATGCACTACCCAGAGTTGATTGTAGAACAGATCAACTAATCCATACCAACTAACAATAAAGTTTTGGGCAAATTTCTGCTTTATATTGTGTTGTTATAGAGACAGAAATCTCAACTAGCCAGACTGGGTGCAACAAACAGCAACCAGCAGCAACAGTGCTACAACGACGATCCATGTATGTTCTTTTTTTCACTTCTTTTCACTTTTGTATCTGTAATGACAGGGTTTAGGCTGCTCTGCCTGGGCCAAGACTAACGAGTGCAGTAACAATATCAACTTTATGAGTCGCTATTGGTAAATATTTCCTTGTTAATAAAAAACAAAAGAGAAGGTTACCCACGACCAACGACATCAAACATTCATTGGATGACATTAGCTCAAGTCGGCAAAGAAGATCTCCATATGTATTAAGTCATATAGCTTGAAAGATGTGAGGCAAATGATTTTCACACCCAGAATATCGGAGTAAATGGTGATTGAATCCCATTACATTCCTGTAGATGGCTTGAGAGTTGGAATTGCGCGCATGAACTGACATTTTACCTCCAAAAACGTGTTTTCGAATAGCCTTAGGAGGATGACACTTTAGTCACAATTTAGTCTTTGAGGCCTGATTTAAAAATATTTATTCCTGCGATAATTTAATTTGTTCAGCCGCCGAGCTTGTGGCCAATGTACATCCGCGGATAACAATAGAAAGGGTAGGTTGCAAAATAATTTTTTAATAATTAAATATTGGGCTGATGCATAATTAAAATCGGTTTTATTGTTTCAAGTTTTATTCAAAACATCAAACAAAAGTCTGCAAATTAATATTTTTAATGATTACTGTGGCGTTTAATCACTCTCCACTTCAATAACGGCTTCCCATTTACTTGGCAGACGATCTATTTGTAAGGCAAAGAAGCGAGCATCTTCGGACGATCCATGCCTTGACATCGCGAAAAGTTCATCAAAAGTCGTTGCAAGTTTTTCCCGCTTGCCAGTTCTTGAAAGAGCGATTGACAGTGCTGGTTTATCAATATCCGATGGACAGTCTCGGCCTTCTTCATCTTCCAAGCTTGTGTCGCCAGACTTGAAGCGTTTGAACCACTTTTGGCCTTTTCTTTTGCTAATTTGTTCCTTTGCCAAAAACTTGGTTGAGTTTTCGAATTAACTGCCGTTGTCCACCCTTTTTCAAAGTGATGCAGCAGGATATGACGGATGTGGAGATGACTTTCAACTCGCATTTTGCTACTAAAATAACAATGCAAATCGTCAAAAGAGAGGCATCAAACAGTTAACTTTTTACAAAAACATTTAGCACAAAAAACCGACGTTAATTATGCATTAAGCATCATATACTTATTTTAATCATTTGTCTTGAATGTAAAAAAGTTTTGTAATACATCCATTTATAGGCTGTTTTAATCGGTAACACTCTTAATTGATTTTTTGTAAGTTAAACCTTAAATGTTTTAGCCATATATCCTGTCAATATTGGCGCTCCGCTGGAGAGTGCTCACGCAGAAGACAGTGGATGGTGAGTACTGGAAACAACAGTTTAAAATAAAACATTGTATAAAAAAACATATTTAGGCAGAAAATTGCCGCAATAGTTGTGGATGGTAAATATTTCCTTTGACTTTTGCTAGGTTACTAAAAAAATATCCAAAACCAAATTCAGCAGATAAATTGCAAATAGGTGTACGTTATGTCAAGGTTTAGCTTTTTAAGTGCTCAGTTTTTGAGATTTTCAAAAACGAAGGACAGAATCAGAACTCTTGCAATTTTTTTTACCTTAGAGAAATCAATGTCGTAGTTGGGAAAAGACACCAAAAATTGTAATAAAAAACACTCGGAACCAGCGGTGGGTCGAAGAATTTAGGTGTATGTTATATTGAGATTAGGCTGTATTTTAATGACTTTTTCGATATATGTGTTTTGGGCATCTTTCTCGCAGAAAAATTTTCATTATGTATCGTAATATCAACTCTATTTCAGGTGTCACATCAATGAGGTCTGTAAACCATCAAAGAACTTAGAAAAATATACTTACAAGGGACATCCGCAAACTATTTCCGAAATGAAGATTCTGGAGGGCGTATCTTATAGAGCATGGTCAATTTACTATACAGTTGCAGTTTTTTCTGCAACTCATTTGTGCACTTTTTTCGTACTTTTTTCCACGTACAATATGTCAGTACCGAAAAATCAAACCTGGATGCTCGAAAAAGTTGAAATAAAGAAGAAAAATCGCCTTGATTCTCTCTGTTGTCTTCTTTTTAAATGACTATTATCTTTTTTTCAACTTTCTCAAGCCTCTAGGTCTCATCTTTCTTTCTGCTTGCCGATAATATTGCGATTCTATATATTAGATCGACCATGCTCTACAGTATAGCACAATATAGGTCTTACAGAATCTTTATGTCAAAATATACATTTAGCGGATCGATCCCTTGTTAGTAATTAACAAAAAATTTTTTGTTCAGGCACAACTATGCGCTTCGGTGGCTAGAATGAGTAGAATGTAAACACCACCCCTGCCAGCCTAATTGGGTATAGGTTTCTTCACGTGCTGCAGCTTTAGAACATACAAATAAAAAATTGCCATTTCTCCTTATCGGGACAACCATTTTTATTAGTCTATCAGAAAACTGCCTGAATTGAATTTTGTCATTTAATAGTGTCGACGTCCAATATAGTGCATACCATGGGGACCAACTCTAGGTGTACACTTCACCAAGCTGTGCACTATATTAGAAGGAGCTAGGTAGCTATTTATTACCTAAGGGTCTAATCTACATGCGCCCCGTAATTTAAGTGAATTTAGGCCTAGGCAGTTTGCCTAGGCCTAAATCGGTGGACCCCATACCCAAGGGTTCATATTGATGTTTTAACATGCGCTTAGCCAATTAAATCAAGGCCAAATGTAGGCTATATCAGGATTTTCCACTACACGGGCTTACGCTATATCTGACGTTAACTGTACTTGTAAGATAATAAATAAAAAAATTAATTTTATTGTATTCAATATTTTCTACACTTAACATTACACATTTTGTACACAAAATGGTTTTTTTTTGTTCAGTGATATCATATCACTAAAGACCGGATTTGTATGCGCTAATCTTCATTATCTTCTTTGACAATTTGCAAGCATTCATATCGGTCAAGCACTAGAATCCGGAAGAAGAAAACAATTTTGAAAATTTACTAACCAATTCTTCAAAACTAAATCTCCTAACTTCATCAAGAAGAAAGCATTTGTTGCAAAAAGCAGTGAAGAAAAGATTTAGTTATTAGCAGCTTGAACTGATCGCCAACATTCAAAGTAGGAACAGTATGAGCAATATCAAATCGAAAACGCTGGATCCACTTATTAATCAAAAATTAGTACATTTTTTCCCACCCTCGCACACAAAAATTTTAATATCTGGAAACTAAAGCAATTTCAATTTGTTTCTATCGGCAAAAGAAGAAGCAAATAATGCATCAATAGGTGCAAAATTTGAAAATGAAGCTAAAATTTGAACCACCAATTTTCTATGCTAATCTAGAATTTCTTTCAGCAGATTCAGATCCATAGCAATATTCTTTAAAATATTCTTTAGTAAAATCAAGAAATCATTAAAGAAAGAAAATTTGGACAAATTTGTAAAAAACCAAATTTGCTGATTTCATTTGCTGATACTAGATAAATTAAAAAATTATAACCAGAATTTTAGAAAACTAACTTACCTACTCATTTTTCAATTTTTATTAAGAAATATAAAAATCTTACAAAAATATAATTACTTCTATAATTTACATGAGTGCTGTGCACGGGACGGGATCCCGTCGGGATCCCGATACCGCCCGAGTCATTTTTAGACAAAAATCCCATCCCCCAATCCCGCTTGAAGGCAAATGCACAGCACTAATTTACATAAATAGCTTTTAGCTGCAAATCATCCGAAAATTCTCAACTGCGTATAGTTACAACCAAAAACATACAACCAATAAAATTCACATTTTGAGCAATTAAGAAAAAAACGGCCCTAATGCAAAAAAATGGTACCTCTTCTTACGGTACGTGACAAAATAACGCCGCGCCGAAACATCGCCGCGGCCGAAACATCGCCGCGGCCAAAACATCGCCGCGCCAAAATATCGCCGCGGACAAAACACCGCCGGCCATAACATCGCCGGACATAACATCGCCGGGACAAAACATCGCCAAATGTCTTTAAAGTTTTGTGTATTGGGAAATCAACAAAAAGGTTTTTTGAGTCCTCTTTTTTTATTTTACAGACAATATCCTGCAAAAAGACTACTGGGCTGGGGTTTCTGGCTAGGGTTGGGTCCATTAGCCAGAAACCCCAACCCTAGCCAGAAACTCCAACCCTAGCCAGAAACCCAATCCAACCCAGAATCCTAATCCTACC
>BBSZ01006384.1:1166-19840 GCA_000981365.1 Subanguina moxae | reverse complement strand
AAATAAAAACTTTATATATCATTCGGTAGAGGAAGGAAAGAGCTACAAAACCATATGTTTGGAATATTTTTTTGAAATAAAATTTGTTATTAAACATTAGCCTAAAAACCCACCAAGAACTTTTTTTACACCAGTTAGATAACCGGCTTACAATGTTAGACCTTTGGAAGATGTCAGAGAAAAAGACATCATTACGGTCCCTATTCGTGGTCAACAGTTCTCTCTAAAAACAAAGTATGCCGAAATTTTTTTATCTACGAAAAATTATGACACATACACCGCAAAATTCATCAATATCTTCATATTGATCTCTTGCAGTTGTATTTTCACTCTCGTTGGTGTTCTAGAAAGAATAAGAGATTGTGAATTTGTACCAAAAACTGATGCTTGAAGACCTTTGAAAGGGAAGAATCTGTGCTGCCATCCATTGTAGCAATTTCATCCAACAAATGAGTGCTGCTGGCACCAGTGTTTAAGTGACTTACAGACTCGCAATGATCCTGATTTGAGTCTAAGTAGTCGGCTTCCCAAACAAACTTGAGTTCTGGACCAGCCATGTAGTCAAATGAAGACCAAATAATCTGCAAATCGAGTTGTGATCTTGTTCAAAAAAAAAACATGTGCCTTTAAAAAGACCTTGGTAATGGGACATGCATTTCTGAGAGGTAGTTTTAGACTCTTTTTGTGATACTAAAAAAGTAGGGATTAGCACCAGCTGAATTTTCTGGTCCTACCTCCAATGAGTTGCATATGTGTTGAAATAAGTCGGCTTCCATCTACAGATTATGAAAAAATAAATTAGTTTTCATAATTTGCAAACAAAAATCCGTATGACTCAAACCAAAGGCGCCAGAGAAAAAGAGTCATTTAATGGTTAGAAGAAATCAAAGTGGATTTATCAAATATAACTTGCAAAAAGATTAGATTGCTGTTGCGCAGTGCCATTGCCAATACTGATATTGTCCTTATCCTAGTTCACTGATGGAAGATTCCGTTGCTGCTCTAAGCTTAGAGAAAGTAAAAGACACAAGTGCGCGCTTGAAGGTGGATGGGTTGGTTTTTGCGGCTTGACAAATTTGTGGACATCTAACGCTTCCTTTTAAGAATCGAAGCAGAACAAATTAGATCCGACTTGGAGCGTTGCTTGCGGTAATTTTGTCTACAACTATTCTACAATCCTACCTATGAGACGTTTTTGTAGGTTGAAAGCATTTTCCATCGGTGTGCAATCCATTCAAGATGTGGATACCTTCCTGCAGTTTGCAATTTCTTTGGCCAAAGAAGGTATGCTGAAATTCTTTTTGATATTGTTTGCAGACATAGAGATTATTGCTTTCAGAGATGTGCTCCAAAACAATGGCTGTTCAATTGCTGCAAGACCTCTTCGATGTGAATTCAATCCGAAGATGCGAGGAATTGTTTGACATTTTGGAGAACAATATCGTCGTATTTAAGACTGTAACTTTTTTGTACTCTACCGGAGCCTGTCCAAATGCAAGATTTGCCTCGAAGATCCTTCTTTTATCGTTAGAACAACCAAACATTTGTCAGTAAAACAAAAAAAATTGTTAAAACCAAATTGGTTACAAGTAATTGGCCTTATCTTTTAATTTTGTACGGGCTTACTTGTCGTTACTTTGACTACTGGTATTGCAAAACTGAGAGAATCAATCATGTAGAGGTGCGGCATTTGTCACTTTGAGTAACAAATGCACGGTTTTTTTTTGCGCATTGGAATTTATGAGGAGGGCTTAATACCAAAATTTCGAAGATCGAAATATTGAAACTTCATGAAGGCGCCTATATCCCGGCTTTTTTGCTTCTGAACCAAATCTGCTTATACCACTTATATGGTAAAGGACGCAACGAATATAAGCAGACATTAGCTGAAAGTATATGTGCTCAGATAATTTTTGAAGACATTTTATTCGACGAAAAATTAGTAGGATTTCTGAATGATAGTAACGGAATTTGAATCAGAAGTTACGAAGCCTTAGGAGGGGTGAAAATACGATTTTGTAGAAAATTCGGTTTTTGGAGAGCAGAAAAGGAGATGCAACGGACGCCGGTAGTATCACTTTATGCTTTTATTGTGGTATTCAATGTTTAATTTTAGCCACTCTTCTTTGATTCATGTAAGTGCTCTTCTTTTAGTAGACTCAATTTACTGATTTCAATCCTAAGAGTAAGTTTGCTGTTTCCAGGCAAGAACATGATCTTGCGAATGTGCAACGATTTGCTAAAAAGACTCTCACGGACAGTGGACACAAGCTTTTGCGGTCGAATTCTCATATTGCTGGCACGGTCTTTGCCGTTAAATGAAAAATCTGGGCTAAATCTGCCAGGACAATTCAACGTGGCCAACCTGACTTCATATGAGAAACAAGAAAAGGTGAGCAAGGCTTTATTTTTCGGAGACATTTTGGCTCTTTATAAAACTTTTTCAGGTGGACAAGATAGAAGAGCCTGAGGAAGACAATGAAATGGAAGTGGGCGAAATACGAGAGACTAAGTAAAATTTTTTACTGTGTCATTCAGCTCTGATATCCGTGATCTTTTAGAGATGCATCAGTGAACTTTGACTATGGGCTCTACACCAAATTCTGGGAAATTCAATCTTTTTTCTGCAATCCCAATTCGGTCTATGAAGCAGCTTCCTTCACCAGATTTGAAAGTGTATGTTTTGTAAATTTATACTAATGACACATTTTAATTAAAATATTTTAGCTGTTATCGGATGCTCTCAACATTTTCTCCACCTATAAATTGGAACGTCCAAGTTTAAAGGCACAACTTAAGGAGAGGTCAATCTCAACGGTGGAAGATTTCAATTACTTTTTGTCATGCAACTAATTTTCATTGTTTAGCTGGCTCAGAATGGCACAAAACTCAATGGCTTTTACAAAGTGAAATCGGAAGAAAATGCTGCTGAACAAAAGCCATCCTGCTCAACAAGTGATGTTGCTGCTGCAAAAGAGGACAACTTTTTCGCCAAGTATTTGACAAATCAAAAGGCTAGTTTGATTATATTTTCAGTTTTTTTATTATGCGTCGATTTCAGTTGTTCAACCTACAACTAGCAGATTCGCAATTTCGGCGGTATTTTCTTGTGCAAGCTCTTATATTAACTAACTATTTGTTGAACAAAGCCAAATTAAAAGAGTAATTTTGGTTCTTCGCGTAAAATATGGTAGTAACATTCCTCTCTAGAAGTTTCAACAGTCTCACTCAAAGCCAGGAAAATTTTCTAAAGGAAGTGACGGATAAGTGCCACGCGCTTTTGAAAGAAACATATCCGCAGGGAGCCCACTTTGCTGATTCAGTTAGGGTATGTCTACTTTTCTAATTCTTCTTAATTTTTAGATTCAAGTCTTTAATTTAAGAGAACACTTGGAAGAGAGAAGATGTGGTCTAATTGGAAGAGCGAAGGATGTCCCGATCTAATTGCGTCTCTCGTGGACTCCAAAACACAGCTATTCAAAAAGTTTGTTAGTTTAGTTTTTAAAATTATTGCTTGAAAAAAAAAACTTGTTTAGGAGACCAGTCAAGAGATATGATCCGTCAACAATCGACCTGGGCAATAAGGAACTAACTCGGCTGTGGAATATTGCTCCTGATAACCTGTCTGCTTGCATGGACAAAAAAAGGTCTGCTCTCATGCCGTCGACATCTTTTCGTTTGTTTTACATAATTGTTTCAGAAATTGCGTTCCTCAACTAAAGCAATTTATTGATGATGGCCTAGATGAATTGGATCCAACACAGGAAGTGGAAGAGCAGTATCGATCAGTCAACGATGAGAAGTATCAGTGGATGGCTAGTCGTTTTCTTCTCTACAACAGTGACCATTATATGGTACTTGAGACAGTTATAAAATCGTTTACACGCATATGTAAGAAATATTCGTTACAGAACTGCGTGAACACCGACCCTAAAGCACCTCGTCAAACAACCGCAAAGTTCCTAGAAAAAGCTACTCAGATGACAGCTTTATTCATGCCAGTAAGCATATTTTCGTTCTAATTTACTTGCAATTCTTATTTTTGCAAAAATTTTAGGAGTTAAAGGAAAAAGCTGAAAATATTCAGTTAGCTATAGCCAAGAAAAAATCAGATGAAGAAGCTGAGAGAATAAGGGTAGCAGAGGAGCAAGAAACCAAACTCAAAGAAGAAGCTGAAGCAGCCATGCGCCGTTCCATGGAAGAGGACCAGAAAAGAAAGAAATTGGAAGAGGAACAAAAGCGTAAGCTTCAAGAAGAGGAGAAAAAGCGGCTAAAAGCACAAGAAGAGGAGCAGAAACACCGACTCGCAGAAGAAGAACAAAAACGAAGGCAGTTGATAGAAAGTCAGGAGCGCAAGAAGCAAGAATCACAAAATAAAAAACAGGCAGCTGAAGAAAGCATTAAAAATAAGGCAGTAAAAGAAGAGATCAAAGAGCCCAAGCGGAAGGCAGAAGAAATAATCAAACGTCGAGTCAAAGTAGATTTTTCTCTAATTGGATTCCAAATTTTGCCTCAAAACATTCCCGAAATATTTAGTAGTTTAGTAATGTGATGAAATACAAAAACAATATAACCGTGTTCACTAGTAAGCTCGCGCGAAACAATACCTTTCAAAATTTCCCAAAACATTAATTAACAAGAGATACTGACCTCCTAGCCCAAATTTAATGGCAGGTCTGAGGAACATTACAGAATTCACAGGTGTGGCCTGTATGTTCAGCTGCGTCTTTGCTCTTCAGCAACAAAACACGCACAGGGAATATCTACGGTACTCTGCGCACAATTGAGGGGAGATAATAAATGAGGAACTTTGAAGTATTTTACAGTGACTTTTTTTGACCACTTTTCGTATATTTAGAGACCCCTTTTATCTGATTTACCTAATATTCTACTCTTTTTTGGGGTATTTCGACAATCGGTCTTGTAAATTAAAATTTTCTTCCATATATGATATTTCCATTCAACTTCCCATCTTTCTTTGCCCATTCTAGGCGAAACATAAACTCGGGAAACACTCGGCCTAAGTCCACAATGACAATCGAATTTGATAAAAAGCACAGAACAACAAGTACACATTTTATTCTTAGATTCCCGGAGAAAAGTCTCCACAGCTACCACCGATAACCAAAGACAAAGAGAGACATCAAGAAGTGGAGAAGCACGAAATTAATACTCCAATGCCAACAAACAAATCTATGTCCAAATCCAAGCGCTCCTCCAATGCTGACACCCCCAGTTCTATAGATGATAGGGATAGTTCTCCTGCAGTTCCACCTAAAAAACTTAGGTAAGCAAAGAAGTTTTTTCCACTAATTTAACCCAAAATTGTAGAGATGAAAACAATTACAAAAGGACAAAAGAGATTCGGCAGCCAACCAACAATTTACAATCCACTCCGATATTGTCTACTAATACATCTCATTCCCGCCGTTCCAATGGTCAGGACAATGTGAAACATATTTCTTCTAGAAGCGAGAAAAAGAAAACTTAGATTATTACCCTGTTTTTCTTTGTGGTTGTTCATTATTTTAGTATTCATGCAAAAACTGTTTTTGTTGAAATACTTTTGTATGTCGGCTGTTTGCAGGAAAAAAAGAAGTTGAGCGTTGATTTCTCATTAACAAAAATAGAATGAAGTAAATTGGTCTGGGTTTTTCATACGAGTTAAACATTAGGACTGAACACCGGCTGAAATTGTGTGCTTGTAAAGGGAATTTTTCGGTGGAGGCAAATATTAATGGACATGCTTAATTGTTTACGTGACTAACTTGCATGGTACTCATTGAATTCAAATTTAAAAAGTCACTAGTAAAATACAGAGTAGGGCAAGAAATTGCCCAATTTTGAAACTGTTATGAATTTTTTAATCGAATCCAATTTCTAGAAACTATTTTTACGCATTATTTTTAAAGATTATTAGTTTTATATCGCAGATGAACATGTAAGAAATCTCTTCGATTTGGTTTCTCTGGCCTTTGCTTCCTCTATGGAGAAACGGGATCTACCGCACTCTAACAGCTGATAAAGAAGAACGCGGCGGCAGAATTATCGAATACCACATAGCCTCTATTAATCCTCTCTCCTCTCTCGTCACCAGGGTCGGTGGTCAACGATTTTTTACGACTCAACGAGCCAACAATTGGGTACAGGACCCGTAACAAATACCGAATTACCATTTAATTTATTCTTCCCGACAACTTCAACAATAAGGCACAACAAAATTAACTAAAATACTCGTTACCAATTCGATTTCTTTCTTGAATTCCTGTCATCTATCGTCCTTGATAGGGTTCTTCATCAGGCTGATCATCTTCAAATTACAGTCGTCTCTCGATATAAGAGCACCCGTTGGGACCGACAGTTTGTGCTCTTATAGCGAGAGTGCTCTTATAGCGAAGGTAAACTTTGTCTGTTTTACAGTCTTTATCGGCCAACCAAATTTTTTTTAGTGCTCTTATACCGAGAGTGCTCTTATAGCGAAGTGCTCTTATATCGAGAGTCGACTGTATTCTTCTTCTGGCCCAGGTATCCGTAGATCAATAGCAAGGTTATGCAAAACATCATTGTTGAGCTTTAAAGTAACACAAAAAAAGTACATGATTTTTTAATGAGTCTAAAACTAATTGTATGGTGAAATGCTTAACACAAAGATGACAAAAAGGCGCAAGAAAGTACAAAAAACCAATTATGTCATCAATGATATATAAGAAATTGTTCGAAAATGACATGTTTCGAAAACAGGTGTTTTTAATAAAAATTTTGAACCAAAATGCAAAAACTAGTGATGTGCGCTGGCCTTCGAGCGATATTTCGAGACAATATTTTTAAACAAAATAATTTCGAGATCGATAACGATATTTTAAAAATTTTCGAGCGAGACGATATATCGGAAAAAATTTCGATATGCCCAAATAAATTTTTCGGTGATCTAACTGTTGTTATATACCTTAGGTTGGAGTAAAAAGTGCCTTGGTCTTTCCTTTTGTTTTTTCACTTTTTTATTTGATGATCTCAACTACTCAAATAACCCTGTTTGATTAACAACTCAAGGATTCAATTTACGCAAAGATTTGTTCAAAAATATAAGTTTCTCTGCGTTTTCTGCATTAAGATTTGACCTTTGATAATCTACGAAAAGTAGACACTAAATAAAGTAGATTCTAATTTTTAGTAACTAATTATATTTACTACCAAACTAGAGAGTACCCGGTCCAAGAAAGTAGTATTAGTTGGGCAAAAGAAACGCTTTGCGTTCTACACTGAGCCTAGGGCAACGCTGCGCGTTGCGTCTTTACGCTTTTGTCGTTCTTTATTGCTTATACACTCATTTTGTAGCCCACTGCCGGTAGATTTAAAATTTTCAAGAAGAAGCACAACGTGAAAACACACTAAAATTAATTCTGTCAACAACTGTCAAAACTAAAATTTAGTTTAAAAAATTCCATTTTAAAGAACATTTTTATTGCATTGTGAAAAAACCGTTGTAGCCATTTGAAAGCCCTTGAAAAACTGCACAAAGCAGCTGTATTTGATTTGAAAAAATAAAGCTATTTGATGTAATAAAGCCATTATTAAAATTTTTTATACAAAAATTTTTAAATTTTGGCGCCAAAATATTTCTAAAAAAAAAACGTAGCGGAAAATTTCTCCAACCATCCATATGCGCTTTTACACTCATTTTGAAGCTTATACTACGTAGTTTTCAGAAAAATTACTAACCCCCCCCCCAAAAAAAAGACATTTTAATACCCATTTTTGTGCTCTTGAAATTTGAAAAATTGTCAAAAACCAAAAATGTTGAATTTGGCGGGAAAATATTTTCTTTTGTTCAAGTTTCGTATTCCTGAATGGCCTGCAGAAAGTTGGATGAGAGATATGCAAAAATTAGGCACGTATCGCAAAAAACTCCGACCAGGGGACTTTTTTTACTGAAACTCATTGTTTTTTTAATAAGAGGTTGCTAATAAATTTTAAATATTTAGTCACTACTTTAAAAGTGGAATTTAGCATGTACTATTTACTACGACTAATTTTTCTAGAAATTAGAATTTAGAATGTCACTTGCTAGATTCTAATTGCTAATTCGGTTTTTACTACGGGTCCTGATACCATACTCGAAAATGTAGCTGAGATTCAAAGCTATATTTTTGAGTATGGTGTCAGTACCCAATTGTAGGGTGATTAAGCCGTAAAAAATGGTTAACCATCGACCGTCGTGACGGGATAGGGGGAGAATTAATGGAGGTCATACGGTAATGCGAAGCGGTGCCACAAGAAATCGTAAATCGATCGATTGACTCCTTTGGACGACAACTCCATGGATGTATTGAAACGAATGGGCGCAGTGTTAAAGCATTAATTGAATTCGTTATGTTCATTTATTGTTAAATGTGCTGCATAGTGTTTTTTTAATGTACTTGGCAACACAGAATGCCTTTAGTACACTAGTAAACGGCATTTTTGCTGAAAAAGAAGAATGAGAGGCTCCCTTAAATATACGTAAATTAAATCCCGTCCTTCCTCCCAAGCCTTTTCTTATAACCAAAGCATCAAATATTAAAAAAGCTCTTTGCTCTATCAATTTTCCCAGGAAAAGCGATGACGACATGAAAATTATCTGGTAGCTTTTGTTTGTTACGAATCTTTATTTGTTACGAATAGTTTCTGAAGATGTTTGAGGTAAGTGAAATTTCTTTTAATAATATTGTGTTTTGGTTCAAAAGTCTTTGAATCAACTGTGAGTGGAAAATTAAAGACTTAAAATCTTTTTGACTTAAATAAAATGCCCTATAAAGCCCTAGCAAAGAGCTTTGTCGCGTAGCTAACAAGCTTTCCATTTGTTTGAGCAGTCTATAGTGTAGCAGAATTTTTGGTCATTTGAAACATTCAATAAAAGCACTCTGCACATTCACAGAATTCTCCAAAATCACATGCCGCACTTTCTATCTTGTAGTGGCCCCATAAGTTTCTAGAAAACTGTCTTAGAATTGTCTTAGCTACAATTTGGGTGGTAACTTGCCTAGGACTTGTCTGGAAAAGTGGGTCAAAAACATAATGTCAAAAGCACGATTTTGAATTAAGGGGTGTCGCATAATTAGAGGAAATATGGTAATTCCTTTTTTTTTAAAACTTCCGCGAAATTTGCTGCTTAGAGTTATTTTATGAGCAGAACCATTTTGATGTTACTTTTACATAAAATAACACTAAAGGCGAACTGATTAAAATTTGAAAACATGTGCAGCTCAAAATACAGTAAATGCCAAATCTTTCGAAAAGTTCTCACCTCGGACATTGACTCTGTTCGAAATATTACGAGTGTTAAAGTCAAGAGAAGTCACTTATTAACAAGATGCAAAAAATAACCCGAAGGTGGTTGTTAACGACCACACCAAGGATATGTTTTGTCAAATAGGAGACTTAATCCTGAAAAGCAAGGGGTAATAAACTAAATGCGAAGAAAGATCACAGGGATACAATCGTTTTTTCCACTCGACTGGATTATTCCACCATATTCGGAAAGCCCTTCTTGATCACTTTCAATCTTTTAACTCTCAAAAGACGGACCAAGGTTAATTTGACTTAGCATATTTGTAGTTTGGAGTGAAGATCACCCTCATTGAGGGGGGGGGGGGCAATACACCTCATTGAAGAAGACTCTATCTAAAGGTAAATAAATTTAATTGTTTAGGGGGGGGTGGCTTACTGGGGCAAATACGGTAGTTTAAAATCGGTCCGTCTTTTGAGGGTTAATTACTGCCTGGAATAAAAATTGCTTGAGATAAAAAGCTGAACAAAAAGCCTATAGTAAGCAACTAACACGCTCATGCCACTGACGGGTGTGAGCACGGCCATTTAAGAAAAACCATCGTGAAAAACCAAGATGCACAGAATGTTTCAAAATTTTCTAACACTCTTAATTGACCATGATTGACCATTTTATACTCACCGACTCACCTTTTGATGGCAATTATGAGTATATAATGTCGAAAACACGTTATATACTTTCTTCGTACCGCAAAACAGCCGCCTTTAATACAGTTCAGGCCATGCCATAGCATAATGGTATGGATGGTTATGCCCTAAAACACGCGAGGTCCAAGGAAAAACGCGTTTTTCGACATTGTATACCAAAAAATTACCATTGAAAGTTGAATCAATCTATAAAAACAGGATTTTACAATACAAATTGCAAAAGGTATGGGCTTTGGATTAAAAATTCTGGCTCTTTTCCGTGTCTTTGCTCCCGTCTTCTAGCTTAGGCTTAACTTTGGGTTTTCCTGTATTTTGGACAATCATCTTCTGGACTGTTGACCATATTTTCTGTGGTAGCACTAAACATAATCATACACAGTAAAGTTATGAATCAGGTATTTGACTCACCCGTTTCTTTGCGTTTCGTCCTACCTTGACTGAAGGGAAATGACGTTCGTTTCATCATTGTTTTATTTTCAACAACTTTTCTGTACTTTTCCTCGACTTTACTTTCTGAAAGAAGAGAGGACAATGAAAAAGGTAAGAAGGTAAAACGGAAAGGGAAACTTACAAGGGCTTTTCTTTATTATTTTTTCTTTGCGCTTCTTGCTTCCATTACAGCCATTAACGCGCTCAGATTGTTGTATTCCTTTCTTCTTTGTTTTTTTCTACTATACTTCTACGTCTTGTTCGCACCAATCGAGCTCTCCTGAAAAGTGCAAAAGTTTATTCTGACGTAAACTCTGTCCCAAAACTATGGACGCACCTCCTTTTTAGGGTTTTTGAACGGACTTGAACAACGTGCAGACAGTGTTTTTAGAAACATTGAGCCCCATTTCGCCCCGAATTCGGCGATAACTGCTTGTTGTTTGAGCTGCAGCTACCCTGCGTTTTGTTCAAGGAGTCAGCTTCTTAGGTCATCCGCCGATGTTCTTCTGGCCATATTTTTCCATGTCGTTGACAAAAAAACGTACAAGTTTTTCAGAACGCCCAATTTCTTTGAGGATCCATCGGTTGCTTCGTGCAGTGGTATTGAATGCCTGGATTTGGCCCTTTTCGAATTCATTCAATTCAGTTTCACTCGGCATTTTTTTCTATAGTAATTCAAAATTAAATAAAAAATGCGAATAAATGTAATAATATAAGAAATTAAAATCGATAACATACCGTATTTACTCTATTAAGCGGGCATGCCCGCTTATTTTTCGACCCTTTGCTAGGGGGGTCCGCTTATTAGAGGGTGCCCGCTTAATAGAGTAAATACGGTAATTTGGATAAAAACAATCGGGTGCGTCCATAGTTTTGGGACACTAAAATTGATCAACTTTTCTAAAAACTGTTCAAAATCTCTGTTTAAATTAATTAATTATTAATTAATAATTAAATTAACCAAGTATGTTTATTTTGGGCTACTATAACTATTTGAAATCAATTACCGCAAGTTTGTCTATATTATCGTTCAAAAACATTAGAAAAGGGGGGGGTGCGTCTATAGTTTTGGGACAGAGTTTGTACGACTGGAAAAAGTTGCAAAACCACCGCCTGCTGAATACAATATATATTTGCCATGTTAAACCTTCTTTATAATACAGTCGATGCTCGATTTAACGGTCGCCCAACAAGTTCGATCCATAGCTGGGTACGACCATTTTTTCACCTCAATTTTTTTCAACTTTATTTATTATTTTATTTTTATTTGCTACTTTTATTACTTTTTCGCTTTTTAGTTGATCTAAAAATGCTATTCGATTGCTCGGAAAGTTCGCTTCGTTTTGCCTTGGTCCCCCTTATGGGTAAAATTTATAGTTTGGTTCGATTCCAAGCCTGTCGGATTTTACGTAAAAGGGATTGCTCGTCTTACAGAAAGTTGGGAGAGAGTCATTGAGTTTGATGGAGATTACTTTGTTGATTAATTGTTATACAATCGCTAAGCGGATTTGAACCAGACAATAAATTTTGCCCACAGGGGAACAAAGGAAAACAGACCGATCTTTCCTAACAACCTAAGACAAAAAACAATATATGTCTGTAATTTCAGAAAAAATATAATATTTTTTGAAAAAAACAGAACTGGGCTTAGGAAAAAACTATCCACTTGTGCACTGGGACACAAGTTTGCAATTTAGTCCATTATATTCCTCTATCATATTCATGACTAATTGGGCGATATTCTTTGTGTGGCTCTGCTGGACAGTTGTGCTTTGTTCAAGAAGAGTGCAAGCTGCCTACTATCTTAGTCTTTCTCCGGCCGTATATACCAATCACCCAGATGCAGCCAGTCCTAATGCTCCTACAAGTAAGTTGGGGGAGTTAGAGAGATTGGATCTGATTGAAGATGGTAACATGAGGTTGGCTGCCCTGCCTTCTGTTGATTCTACAGAGGTTAGGGAAAACTCCAGAATTGGAGCTCATTTAATGGCTATCAGACCCGACTATATCTTCCGAAATGCAGCCAATGTTCTTGGCAGCTACTTAGATTTGAAGATGGATAAACAGATTAGGCGAAATCAAGCAGGTTTGACCTTTTCTCACGAAAAATTGGTTAAAAAAAGAGGCAGTTCCTTTTTCCCCAACTTGTCTAGAACCTCGAATCAAACTGAAGCTTCGAAAAGTTTGAAGCTTTGCCAACCCTAACTGGGAAGTATTTTCAGACCGCAGGTACAACACTTAGGCATATAACTAAGCCTTAGGCTTATAATAGGCCAGCATAGGTTAGCCGAGATCCAGCGTATACCCTGTTAAAAAAGCCTAAGTCGTGAACCATTAAACATGGGTGAAAGATGGTATACGCTGAGTCTCGGCCAACCTGGGCTGGCCTACTATAAGCCTAAGGCTTAGTTGTATGCCTGGGGTCAGAAAATACTATTCATGAGGTTGCTTACCTTGGTCCCAAAATATGGGAATTTTCGACTTACTAAAGACCGACTTTATGTGACGAGAAATTGTGGAAATAGTCTTTTAATCCTTTTTAGCATATTAGAAATGCTTAGGAGGATCTAAAAGAACAGGGAAGACTAATGCAAAAAATGCACCGGCTTGTAGTATAGGGCCTAAAAATTAATGCATGCCTTCTTCTGCTCAACAAAATGGACCAAAGAAAGATACTAAAAACAGTAAAAAAGGCTTAGAAGGATCTAAAACGACAGGGGGACCCAGGCATAAGACACATTCGCCTCTCTATAGGGCCAAGGTGGTGGAGGTGTATACCACAGGAGAGTAAAGTATCTTTTTAATCTAATTGTTTCTATTTCAGATGCTTATTTGACACGCAAGCTGCGTCGTTCACTGTTGTCTTCATTGCGCAAAAAGTAAATTTATTTAATGAATGGATCAACTCTTCTCTTTTAAATTGTTCATTTATGTGCACAAAATAAAATTATTTCTCAAGACTTTTAGCCCAAATTGATACCCAGTCCTGAGTTGATGCCCACACCTATGCCATATGGCAGGCCTAGGTTAAATCCAGACCCAATTCCAAACAAATTGCCTGAATAGGGGTTAGAATAGGAGGAAGGTCCAACACCTCCGTAGGCACCACTTGGTTGTTGAGGGTAGTAGGATGAAGAGGAGTATGGAGAATATGTCTGTTGTTGCTCGCCATAGTAAGTGGGATAGTATTTTTCATAATATGCATTTCCATATTGTCCCTGGTTCACATAATTGCTCGACAAGTGGCTGAAAAGAAGTTGGTATTATTGATTTTTCATTCAGCACTAGCTATGGAATTAAGAAAGTATCGATTCTACCGGATCCTACTGGATCTTGCTCGGATTCATCTTGCAGGTAAGTCTGTGCACGCGTCTCTAACACTCAAGACCTTACGGGGGCTTGGAGTTGAGATGCGCAGACAAGCATACCTGAGACGTAAATCACTCAAAAAAAAAGCCCTGGATGCATGAAAACAACATGTCTGCCAGAGCGTTTTTATGCGGTAGAGCCCAGTTGGCAAAGCTATGTTCAAGATCTTCTCTTTACCTGAGTGGGTTCTTTTTTTTCCTGCTTCTTAGAAAGTGGCCCCTTAATCGTCCCTTTGGCTCTACCCAAGTTCTTCAACCGCCAGTTCTCGACGGGTGATTCTTCAACCGGTAAATTATTCAACTACTTGTTCTTTAACTGGGTACAGTCAAACTTTGATAAAACGAGAGATTTTAGTCACACTAATTGTGTCAATGAACTACCCGGTTGAAAAACAGCTAGTTGAAGCAATTTCTGATTTTTCAATAGTTAGATAACAACCCAGTTGAAGAATTAATCAGCTGAACAACTTACCGGTTGAAGAATTAGCGGTCAAGAATTTCTAATCGAGAAAAGGCGGTTGAAGAATTCGTGTAGAGCCGTCTCTTCCTCTCCCTATACAGCCCTTAATCCCTTAAAAAAGGTTTAAAAATGCTTCTTAAATGGTCAATGTACTTAGAAAACCAAGTACCGGTACTTTTTTTTAGAAAAGAGGGGGTGGGGGTATACAGTACCAAAAAAGTTACTAGAAAAGTATTAAGATCATCAGATTTTGAAAATTTGATGGGAGAAATACTTGACAGGGGATTTCACATACAGCCAATTATTGTTTTGGTCACAGATATGGACACTAAAGAATGAAGAGGGCTGATGACTAGGGTTGTCTAAATTCGCGCGAACATTGCGAATATTCGCGAATATTGGAATTTTTGCAAAAATGCCTTTTTAGCATAATTTAATTTGAAAATCAATCAAAATACAGCTAATAAGCCTCGCATACAACTCAATTTTTTATTTACAGCACCCAAAAACAAACTAATCCTCAAACAATATCCCTATATCCAAAAAAAAAACATATCCCAATCAATAAAAATTACGAATATTTGCGTTTTTTACTAAGGCGCGAAGATATTTTATCTTCAGGCGAATATTCGTGTTGTCCAACCCTACTAATGACTTATTATTAGAGGAAGGGTTTGTTATAAAAATACAGCAGCTAAAATAGAAAATGTGTATTTTTCGTATTCACTGGACAATGTCAATGGTTATTTAACTAACTTTTGATATGTCCTGCTAATTTCTTTCTCTTGGTCCAGCGACTTCAACTCAGCCAACAATTCTCGTCTGCGAACTTCAAAATCGGGGTTATAGTTCTCTGGAATGTAGCTAAAGTCACAAAATAGGTTGAAATCATTTATTTATACTTTAAAGTGCAGGATTTGGTAAAAAATACAAGGGAAGAATACCTAAAGCAAGACAATAAAAGTAGCAAAAATGAGTGAGTAGCACACAAAGAAACAAGAGAAGTGCAATTCAGCCAACATTAACTCCTAGACCGTAGTTGACACCTACACCCAGTCCATAGGGCAGGCCGATGTTGAGTCCACTGCCCAGACCCATGTTGAAGTATTGACCAGGTCCTCCAGAAGCATAGGGAGAACCATAGTAGCTGTTGGACCCATAACCACCTCCATAACCACCACCATAACCACCCCCATAACCACCACCATTCCCGCCCCCATAGCTGTTATAATAATTGGGGTAGTAGCTAGACAAATAACCATAGCCTGTGTTCCCATATGGGTAGTATGGAGAGCAATTACCATAGTAGAAGGACTGGTAGTGCTGGTATGGAGACTCTGATGGTCTAAATCAAAGTTTTTACTATTTAGGATTTGAAAAGGAGAAAATTTCTAACTATCAGGACGCTAGAGAATCGAAAAAATACTTGAGGAACAGGGTAAACATATCCAATAAAAAATAAAAATAAACCGGAAGTACACTACCCTAATTTGGAGACCGAGGTTAGCAATAAGACCACAAGTTTTTTATTACCACTAGGGTTGTCGGATATCCGAAAATATCGGATTCGGATATCCGATCCGTATCCGATATCCGAAATTTTCGGATATCCGATCCGATCCGGTATCCGATATCCGAAATTTTCGGATATCCGATCCGATCCGATATCCGATATCCGAAATTTTCGGATATTTCGGATATTATCCGAAATCGGCAATAAGACCACAAGTTTTTTATTACCACATTACTCATAAAATTTAAAAGTTTGATAGAAAAGTTTGGAAACGCTAGTATTTGATTTTTCGGCGCTAGCAACCAAGCTGAAAATATCTATATTATGCCTTTTTTCCATATTACTTGTCCTTTATTTTGAGAAAATGCCTGTAAAAAACTCGCACGAAAACCCAAATTTAAGCGTTTCGTCACCCTTTAATTTTTATTTGTGATTAGTTTTTGTCTTTAAGTGTTGTTCTGTTTTAGATAATGGCTCCTCCAAAACGAAAGTGCGTTTTCAAACAAGATTATGGGAAGCTCAAAGGCATCAAGAAGAGCAATAAGGGTGAAGAATAGTTCCATTGAAAGCTCTGTATGTGCAATCTTTATCTGGCTTTGATGGAAAAAACAGCAATTGAACAGCATCAGAAGCAAGGCAAACACAAATATGAGCTCAGAGCATCAACTTCTTGTCTGCTTGACTTTTTGTCTAACTTTTTGGTGAGTCGATCTGCTCCAACCCCTATCGACAACAAAACTGCAGCTGCCGAAGGAGTCTGGGCTTTTCACGTAACGCGTCATCATCAGTCAATAAAAGTTTATCGCATGGTGCTAAATTATATGTTTCCTTTACTTTGGAGTAAAAATCTTTATTTTTGGCCGTAGTGCCCTTTATTTTTTTAGTAACTTGCTGGCTGCCTTGGTACATACACTCGTTGTTAGCGTCAAATTTTCTAGCTATCTAATTATAGTGAAACATAGAAGGTAGTTTTGTAGTTGATATTATAAAGAGTGCAGCCATAGGGGGTCATAATGTGTGACTTTAAACTAACTTTGTGTTATAGTAGTTGTTGGCTGAGTGTGAATAGCTGGCTTCAGCATCTAATGCTTTGAGCCTCTTGAGCAAGTGAGCCCTTCTAGCCATGTACTCATAGTATTCAGGATCATTTCCGTAGTCTACGTAGTCCTTTAGACGCCCTTTTGCCCCCTTCCCGGCAACACTTCGAAGAAATCGTTGTTTGATCACAGTGTTATCACACACCTTGCTTGTTGCATTCTTTTGTGAGTGCTTTTGTGAGTGTGCATCTGAAGCAAAGACATGTGCATGAGTTAGAACAGAAGACGATCACAAGCCAGCTACAAATAACCAACCTGTACCACCAACATCCTCATTCTCAGCACCAGCTCTGGACACAGGTGTCGGCAATTCTCTATAGGTGTCATTGTTTTCAGCAGAGCTTTTCTCAATAATCTCCACAGCTTTATCATTTTCCGCTAAATCCTTTTCTTGTTGTGATGAGTAAGAACGACAAAACACTAGGTAAGGCCTTTGGGTGCACAACTCTGCTGCAATAGAGTCAAATAATCAAAAGATTTAAAAGTTGGAACACACCCTCTCCTGCTCCACAAAATGGACCAAGGAAAGACACTAGAAAGAGAGTAAAGAGGGTTGAGCACATCGAAATAAGCATTCTAAAAAGTGTTACATCACTCGAAAAGTTTGTTCACACGTTAAGGTATGGTGGCACAGATTAGGTTCCACGCTCAAAGTAGTTAAATAAAGGATCAGGCATGGTGATCGGAAATCTCGACTTTTCATCGAGCCAGTCAATTGGCTCAACGCGAACCCATGATATGACTTGGTATTGCCCTGTGTTCCAAAAAAAAATTCCGATAATTTTTTTAAGCGTGCTTTTATAAATGCGCGTAGGACACCTCTGTTTGGTTTGCAAATAAGCTTTTTCGGGTCGTCCAAAAATATTTGGAGCGCTACAACAAAGTATTCTCATAGACAAAAGAGAAATGCCCCACGCATTGTTTTCAGCAGAGCTTTCCTCAATAATCTCCATAGCTTTACATTTCCATAGCTATTCGAGATGCCAAAGCAGACGGTGTCAGACATCCTCAAGAACAAACAAACTGTTCTCAGCGCCGTCGGAGAATGAGGAGATGCAAAGCGGGAGCCTTTAAAACCTAGCAAGTACAAAGATCTTGAGGAGGCGGTTCTGCGGTGGTTGAAGGCTACGAGAAGCAAAAACACTCCCTTCTCAGAACCTCTTATGGAGGTAAGATTGGTTTGACCTTTTGTATTGAGTTGCTTGTTTTAGGAGAAAGCAAAGGAAATGGCGAAGGAATTGGTCAAGCCACTGATGAATCTGCTGATAAAACCTTGATTTGATGATAAGTCTCTGTGTAGCCTGTAGATGGTTCATCAAGGAAGTTTACGCTCGATATAACAAACATATGATTTAGCAACAAAAATGACGCTTGATATAACGGACGCTCGATTTAACGGACGGCTAAGCCCGGTCCCTTGGAGTCCGTTAAATCGAGCGTCGACTGTATAAAGTTAATAAAATAACCTGAGTCATCAATATCAGAAATTATATTTCTACAGTCAAAACTCCCAATAACGTAAACTCCGATTAACGTAAAACTCTCATTAACGTAACTCTGGAGTCGATTTGGTTGGTCTTCGAAGAAACCCTCATAAGAGACATCCCCATTAACGTAACTCTGATTAACGTAAAACTCTCATTAACGTAACTCTACAACCAGTCCCGGACCAATAAGAGACGCTCTCATTAACGTAAAAGAGTTGTTTTAACATAAAAATTTCAACTTTTATAATTTTCAAAAGCTCTTTTGTGTTCAAATGTGCTTGCATTTTGTCACCATTTAGGAGAAAGCGCGCGAATTAGGAAAAGAACTAGGCAGCTGAGGAATAGGCT
>BBSZ01006383.1:0-11110 GCA_000981365.1 Subanguina moxae | reverse complement strand
AATCCTCAAAGCTTCGGGTGCTTCTCGGGATGTGACTGGCGGTTCCGGTTCTTCCTCGATCTCCATTACATCTGTGTCACTGAAAAGAAAAAAGCGTTCCACCAGTTGCGAGCTGATCATCTATGGCCAAGTAGTCGTCTAGACCGTCTTCCGCCAATTTCAGCCGCTGCAGCCTTGCCCAGCGGATGCTCAGCTCGTCGATCGGATCACCTTCAGCCGGTTTAAGCCGGTTGCACTTCCTCGCCCATCAGCTCCGCAATTTGTTCTTCTTCAACCTTCACAAAACCGGCCTTTTTGAAGTCAGACTTGGCGTCGAAAGCGCCTGATTTATGTTAAATCGAGGGTCAATTAGTAGGCTGGGGCCGGAAAAAATTTATGTTAAATCGAGGGTCAATTAGTAGGCTGGGGCCGGAAAAAATTTATGTTAAATCGAGTTTTATGTCAAATCGAGTTATGTTAAATCGAGTGTCACTTTACCTTAATTTCTTATCAGGCCAACCAAATCGATCTCAGAGTTATGTTTAATCGAGTTTTATGTTAAATCGAGTTATGTTAAATCGAGTTTTAACTGTAGTCCCTAAACTTCACTTAAGTGACCATCAAACCCCATTTTGTTAGCCTGCTAAAAATGTCTCTACAGTCGACTCTCGTTATAACGACTCGTTTTGTTCGGTCCCAACTCAGAAAGGGACTCTGAATCATGGTTCTCAAAAGCCACAGAATAAGTCGAAAGCTACAAAATGAGCTTTACCCTTTTGTTTTTACAAGTGCTAGAAAAAATCTAAAAACTAAAATTTTTGTAGCAATTTTGTAGTATCTTGCAGCATTCTCTTTCTCACACTTTCACTATTGATTTGCCTATATCTTTTTGTAAAATACGTGCTGCTCGGTATTGTGATTGTTCGTTTTATGTGATGGATTATTTTCTTCTGTTCCTTGGTCCGTACATTATGCGAAGTGAAGGAATCGAGCAGAAGTTGATGCCAGTTTTTCGTTTAGATGTATTCGAGTAGATTGATGGTTCGTCAAGTGTCCAATCTATTTTAGTTTATCAATTCGTGCGCCAACATATTTGTTATTTTGATTGTTTTCATCAAAAAGAGTTTGTCTTATGTTTATTAGTAAAGTAAAGCTAGCCATCCAGGCGCTTTACCGAAGAAATTTGGTTCAACTCCTTAGGATAATTACAAGACGGTGATGTGTGTCAGACGTGGCTCGAGACTGCTAATTTTCGCGCTTTGGGCTCAATTGTCGATTTTCTCACGGTGAAGAGGAGTTGAGACACGCTGAGTCAATTTTTTTTATTTTCTAAATCTTTTCTCTCTATTGCCTTTTCTATAGTGTCAAGCCTTGCCTAGCGAAAAATCTTTGCTACAAATCAATACTGTGTAGGAAGTTGGCGTGCGTCGGAGTGGACAAGGTCGACATAGACATTATTTTGGTTTGTAAAGCAGCTATTGTCTTTAAATCTCTCCTTTACAGTTACATTTTTAGCTACGAACCGAGGAAGTTCTAAAAGCTAGGATCAAAACATTCGTCTGAATGGTAATACATTTCCTCTAAACGATGGTTCAAATAATGCACGCAGTGACCGCTCGTACAATTCAGCTCGTGCTTCTGCTTTTAAATACAGAATCTCTTTTGAATCTTCGCGAATGAAGGATTTTCTACAACTGGCTTTTCTTCTGTCACTAGGCCCTCCAATGTGAATAGCCGAAGCAATGGAAGTAAACGTTCCAGACCAGGTTTTAATCAAAATTCTTTCGGTGGAAATGGCTTGAATGTCTCACGTGATAATTGTCTTATTTCTTCAATTATGTAATCCAACATACGCATTAAGCTCGCAACTGGTATCATTCAAACTATTTCCAGGAACTACGATTTTCAGAAAGTGCTTTTAGGAATTAGATATAAAAAGTGATGAAACTTTACGTTTTGTCTAGCACACTCTTTTGATTGTATGTGTTTTTGGTTTGCGTTGGTCCATTAACACCCAATTTGTATCATGCTTGTGATATTCTCACGCATTGAAAGTGTGATGATTGTATTGTAATCTTTGGACTTCGAAAATAAAAAAGGTGATATTTTTTTGCTTTTTTCAGTTCTTTTCTTTTTCACTAAAACTGACATGATGGAGATTGATGAAAAGTTGGAGTCGTCGCCAGTAACTTTTTGAGAGACAGCTGAAGCATTAGAAATCCTTAAGCGCTATGTGGACCGCAGCTAAAATACAGAACGTAGCAGATCTGCAACCAACTTGATGATATGTTGACCAAAGAACGCCTTAAAAATTAAAAACAAAAAAGAATCTTATCCATTTTGTCTTGGACAAGTAGTGTCATGTTTATTGTTTGGTGTGTGTTTGTTTTAATAACCTTTCAAAGAATAATTAGCGAAATTTCCAATTATTGGCCAGAAAAAAAATATCGTCTCAATTCAAATTGGGCCAAAATCATAAACCGATTCAATACTCCATAAATAACCCACGGCATTGAATCCATGTTTTAGAGTCTATTTGTTGTTACATTGTTGTTGATAGATCGCAGATCAATGGGTGGTAGGGCACAAAAAATGGCACAATTTGCATTGGCCTAATTTTAATTGACGCAATTTGAAATAGCACAATCCATAGCTGCCCCATATTTAATTGTTTTGTTAGGATCCATCGACGACTCTGTGCAGTGGCTGCACAACTTTGAACGCCTCCAACAACTCCAAAATCAAGTTGTGTGGCCACCAGTCACTGAATTGGAGCCAAGAACATATGTGCCAGATGTAAATAAATTAGTTGGTTTAAATTGCCATAAATAAGTGTGTTTAGTTTCTGAAAGGGGCACTCTCCCGACAATTCTGCGAGAATTTGCTAGCCCACCCAAGGCGCAAACTAGTGCACGAAGGTCCCCTGGAATATGTAGAGAATGGACGGACTTCGGATTGTTACGCTTTCCTATTCAACGACATGTTTCTAATCACTAAAGTCAAGAAATTTGCTGTTAAGTCCAAGGTATCTGCAGTTTATGGAAATGTTGGCCATTAAAAGTGGGATTTTATAGAAGAATAGTCCCACCCCAGCTAAACAAGAGTACTACATAGTGCACCGACAGCCAGTTCCTCTAGATTCCTGCGTGTTTTGTGATGCAGATTCGTCGGATGAATCTAGTCTTCATCAAAATAGTTTGTCTTTGTACTAAGAAATAAGTTCAAATTGGCCATTTTAGTGTCTTTAAAAAACGCTTTTGTGGTGATCCACCTCACCAGATACTACCAAGTAGTCAGTGTCTACACTCTCCAAGCACTCAATAAACAGGAAAAAGTGGGTTGATTTCAATCCAACAAAATTTCATCCTACTTCTTTAGGAAGTTTGGATAGAGAAGTTTCAAGAGAGCATCGAGAACTACGAGTCTATCCAACTCAAAGACATGTTAAGATGCACCCCCCTGTTCTCGAGTTTAAGTCTGAGACGGTCTTCCAGCAGCAAGTACTCCTGTGGCGGCACCTCTAGTCGCCAAAGGTCCATACATTAGGTGCACAGTAAGTTGGATATGCAGTTTCCCAAAGTTTTTAGCAGTATTCAATAAAAAGTTTGAATTTTTACTAGTGCGAGAGATGTTCCCGCCGGACTTTTAACTTAAAAGTTTTTAAGTCAACTTTTTCAGATGCTTTGCTTTAAAAAATCCAAAAGATAAGCTAAAAATCTCATCTTCAAAACCACGTATTCACTTTTTATTTCACTCAATAAAATGAACACCATTGGCCTGAATACATTTACGCAGGCTTTTCGGAAGATCACCATCTTGTTGGAGACACCACCCACCCCCAAAATGGTCTCAGCCCATGGCAGCACTTCTGTCTCCAACAATTGCCGATGTTTCGGCTCATTGACTTTTGTTATAGATAAAAACAAAAGTTGTCGCATGACTCATTTTTCTGCCCTTCATTCCTCTTTACCCGACTTTACCAATGAAATTTCATCGTAAGTAAAAAGTAAATACCGTATTTACTCTATTAAGCGGGCATGCCCGCTTATTTTTCGACCCTTTACTAGGGGGTCCGCTCATTAGAGGGTGCCCGCTTAATTTTCGGCCTTTTCTCGTATCATAATTCAAATTTATTGGGAAACACAATGAGATAGATCTCAAACGACTCAGGAAGAGCTGCAAATTCATTAGCTAGGGTGCCCGCTTATTAGAGGGTGCACGCTTAATAGAGTAAATACGGTATATGGTTTTGAAGATAAGATTTAGGGCTACAAAACTTGTTTTTTGGATTTTTTTAAGCAAAATTTTTATCTGAAAAACTGGGCTTAAAAGTCCGGCGGGAACTTTTTCTCGGACCAGTTATTTTTGATGGAAAAAACATCGTTTATTGTGCAAACTTTGTTCTAATAAGTTATTAGAAAAAAATTAAGCCCTGTTTTGCAGAATATTTGTATTTTTCAAAAAGGTTACGACATCTTTTCTCTAGCAGATAATTGTGCCTTTGTTCACTTTACTTTTTTATAGCTAAGTCACATACTTAAAGCAAGTGTAAATGTATTTTGGCATTGTGAACACCTGTTTAATTTACACTAGCTCCACTGGTTCCTTGGAGTGCTCAGAATCACACGTGTCAACATTTTGATACAAAATTGATTTGAAAAAGTAATTTTTTTTTGATTTACTTTTTTATGGCTCTATACATGTATCCACACATATCCATTAACCCGTTTTGGGTCCATACTCCCTCCGAAAATGGTCCAACCCCCCAGAGAGACGTGGAATTTCACTTGACGGCCTTTGTGCAGAGGAACATGGTGATGACTTACACTAAGTATGTGAATAAGCCATTAAATGCTTTTTTGTAAAGAAAAATATTTTCATTGCAAATAAAGCGTTTATTCAAGCACCTGAATATATAAATTTAATCAAGCGAAAACAATTAGATTTAAAATTTCCTTTGGTAAATAATACTATTTTGCTTCCTGGAACCATGGTCTGCCAGGCGCTCTGATCCAATCTTTTTCAACTATAAATAGTACAAATTACTTCTTTATGCGTAGAGTGGACAACAGTTCACTCTCGGTATAAGGTACCTCTTTGAGACCGACCCTAGATGGAGCGACCTTAAATGGAGTAGTAGCATATACCTAGGTGTGGATTATCTCTATCGGCAAACCAAATAAAGACTAAAAAGAGATACCTCATACCCAAAGTTGATTTTATGAGGTTTTCTGTCTTATTTCAGAGTCTAGCTGGTTTTTTGCATAGGTTTTCATGTTATCCAAGAGTTTTTTTGTTAAAGATATACTTAAATACCGTATTCTCTCTAATAGAACCATACCCCCCTAATTCAAAATCGTGTTTTTAGCATTGTGTTTTCAAGCTTGGAGACAAGTCCAAGCAAGTTACCACTCAAATTGCAGCTCATTGTTTTAGCTATAAATTGGGTGGCAACTTTTTTGGAAAAAGTAGGCCAAAAACACAATGCAAAAAACACGATTTTGAATTGGGGAGGTATGGTCCTATTAGAGAGAATACGGTAGTCGTCTTCGGCTATAGGAGACACTTCAAAAAACTAAGCGTTTTAAATGAATTTTAATATAGGGTATTTTTAATATGTTCAGCTACAAGTAGTTGGCTCACCAATCGCCCTTTTAGCAAAATTAAGCGACCGAAAATTGAAGCCATCCCAGCCTTCTTTACTGTCGCGCATGGACATGCGCTATTAACTGATACAAACCTGGTCGGTTCAATCTGCCAAATTTTCTGCAGTTGATTAAAATAAGCATTTGTTTCGTGTGCTGCGGATGCATGCACCAACTTTCTGCCCAGTACGTTTTCTAGCTGTAAGTTAGACAAATTAGTCAATGAGTCAATGGTGTTGGTTTTTCTCCTCATCCTTTCTTCGGACCAACACGAGGATTTAGTGAAGCATACAGGCAAATGGAATTTGATTAAGAGTTCTTTTAAATATCGTCGAAAACTTTTGGCTTGGTATATAATACAAAGTGGAGCTAAGATACCATATCTAAAAAAATAGGGTACTTGTTGGGGCTTTACACCATAATTTACGTGAAAATTTGTTACGAGGAACATTTGTTACGCAGTCACTTTGTTACGCCACAACAATTTGCATATACTCATTTACAGTACTCATTTTTGAAAGGACTTTTTTATTCGGAGGCACTACACTAGGCAAAAAGACCTCAGGAATCCAAATCTGGATACAGAATTGGTGCTACTATATTATATTCCCCCTATTGTTTATATGCCCCCGAAGAAAAAAAAGTACTTGGTTTTCTAAGTACTTTGACTATTTAAGAAGCATTTTTTCACAATTTTTAAGGGATTAAGGGCTGTGTAAGGAGGGCAAGGGACAATTAAGGGCCATTTTCTAAGGAGGGCTCAGTCAGGAAAAGAGAAGGTTTTGAAATAGCTTTGTCAACTGCGCTTTACTGCATAAAAAAGATCTAGTGTGCATGCTGTTTTCATGCGTCCAGAGCTATTCTTGAGTGATTTTTCTTTCAGGTATGGATGTTTGCGAATCTCAAATCTAAGCCTCCGTCGCCCCCGTAAGGAGGCGAAGGAAAAATTCAAAATTGGAAAATTTCAGTTGTGCTTTCATGGTGGACAGTAAGATTATCTATAAGATTAATTGCCTGTCAATCTCGATCTTCTCATCTCTCAGGTAAATATATCGCCATTGTTTTCCATCCTTTATGATATCGACTTTAGGTAGTCTCTCGTTGCCTGTAGTCCAATTGTTTCTGCAGAGATGTCGCATCACGTGCTTGTTTTCTCTATCGTGATCATGTTGTGCCGAATGACGCGAATATTGTTATTGCTTTAATGAAGACCAGCAAGTCGATTCAGTTCGTGGACTGGTGCTCCAGCGTCCTTAAGGTTTTCTTTGATTCGCTGTTCCGCAGATTTAATATTCTTGTTTAGGTTCGAAACAATTATCAAGCACTGGAGATCTGGCCAAAATTACTCACGCTCTGTATATGCTAGCCAACACAACTGCTATCTTCGAAAATTGGGCTCATCTTCATTCAAATTCAATCTAATGTGTGCGAGGCGCGTTTTAGTCCACCAGTACGTCATAGAAAGTATGGAAGAAGCAGAGTTGGCGAAGCGCGTGGAGATCTCGCATCGTTCAAAAGAAATACGAAGAGGTTGCTATTGACTTATTGGAAAAAGAGGAGAAGGAATATTATAAAGTAATGCTAGTTTGTTTTGACCCCTTTGTTATCATTTCGTTTAAATAAAATTTGTTGCGTATAAAAGAACATTCTCCTCAGCCGTATACCAACTGGTGATTTGGAACCTGCTCGCGGAAGGGAACGACTTACCTAACTCGATCATGAGTTTCCTTGGTTACGAGTTTTCCCGGATATCAATTTGCGAGTTTCCTCGCCCCCGAGTTTCTTCGACAAGATGTTATCTCGAGGAGAAAACTCGTTTTGCGAGTTTTTTCGTAGGAGTTTCCTCGTCTACATGTCGAGAAAACTCATCAAAAAGCCAAACATTGGTCTAAGGTCTAAAAATACCACTTATAAGCAAGTTTTTACCTTCGGGTACCAAGACAAAATATCGAAATTTTCAACTTGCCAAAAGCCGACTTTCTATGACAAAAGAGGCGGAAAATATATTTTTTTAATCGTTTTTTGCGTATTAGAAATGCTTAAAAGAGTCTAAAATAATTCAAAAATACTTTTATATGCGGGAAGGGGTACCGATCCAAAAGGTACCAAAAAAAAATCATGTGTGATATTAATCGTCCAAATATGTTATTTTCCCCGTTAAAAACATTCAAATAAAATTTTTGGCACACGAAATATCTAGGTAATTCTACTTATTGAAAACTGGCTGTCGTCAATTAAACAAAACATACGTGGCAATGATCACATTGAATAGCTCGTAACTAAGTCGAGACAGGAAGGATGTATGGAAGTAAAAAGCGAAGATAAAAACAAAAGTCAGTAAGGCGTTGAGCACGAATGAAATGAAGAACATTTGTTTTAAGATCTAAAAAGTAAAAGAGTAATTTAGACGTTTATGTGCCTAAAGTAGACCTTGTTGATGCGTATGTTTTGGATATTTTGAAAGCGTTCACTCAGAGAATACACGGTGTGAGAGCTTGGCGGAACGTAACTAATGCTTTTCAAGTAAAAACGCAAGTTTTTTCCATCACAGTATATAAATATCTGAAGGGATAGTTTGAAAGGTGGTTGTTTTTTTTTAATGAAGAAACCTACAAAAAGAGCGACCATATTAGCAGAAACAATAACAACTAGGATATAAAGAATTTTCCACACTCCTGAAAATAGTAAATGAAATATGAGTCATGGCAAATGCCCTAATAAACGGGCACCCTAATTTCAAAAAAGATCGTTTGTGGCATTGTGTTTTTGACCTATGTTTTGCTTATGTTTTCTGGGTATGTTATATACCAAAATGTAAATTAAAATGCAGGCTACATTTTGGTATATAACATGCCCAAAAGACACTAGCAAAACATAGGTCAAAAACACAATGCCACAAACACATTTTTAAATTTGGGATGCCCCACCAAATTTCTTCGCTACTTTTGTTCTGTTGCTTTGTTTATTAGCAGCCTCGAGGATTGCTATCGTTTTGTCTACAAAAATGGCGCGACGCTTTTTCGGAGTGCTGATTCTCAATCTGCAAAATGGATAGTCTACGAGGCATGAAAACAAGCCAACAAAACGAGTCAACAAAAAACATAGAAATAAGGACAAGAGAATCATCACATTCTTACACAACCTCTTTCAACACCATTGAAATAATGATCTACAAAGAAACCCTAGAGTTTACTATTTTTTTAACTTAAAACTATATAGCGTGGTCCGCACATTACTTTTGACCATAAATTTTTAAATTAAAGCTATTTTTTTCTTGATTGACCACCACTCATTCAAAAGCTATTATAATATATATTCTTACAATTTAGAAAAACGGCTTCATTTAGTGGAAATTCATTAAGATATAATTTTTTTGTGAAGTAAATGATTTGTGATTGTTCATCATTATTTTTAAGATATCGTGATCCAATCCAGAAAAAGCGCATCTTTTCGTGTGGTGGGTCGAAAACAAAAGCAGCTATACGGTGCTTTTGATTTGTATGCGTCAAAAAATTAGGAGAAATGTGAACTCGCGTTAAGACACTGTCAACAGGCACATAAAAGCTTGTCGACAATTTCATTGCTGTGGGTGGTAGAAGTGTAGAGAAAACTCTTGCCAATTAATTGATCTTGTCGATTACTCTGTTATTTTATGCATTGTATGCTATCGTGGTGTACGTCGTCAGTGAAGAATGGTCGGATCTAAACAATCTCCTTTTGTATTACGTCAAAATGACTTTAATCCAAATCACTCAATTCACAAAAGACAGTTCTATCTCAGCAATTTTCAAAGCAATTAAACCACTAACAACAACTTTAAATAAAAATATACGAAAAAGCAACTTACCATTAAGATAGATAAAAACAAACAAAATAGCGTTTGCATCGACTAATGGCATCAAAAGCAAAGAAATGTATGTGCGTCTTTTACGCTCATAACTGGATACCCATAAGGTGGCACAAATCCGTTCAATTGCCACTGCAGGCAGTGTAAACCCACCCACCATTACAACATAGATTCTGATAATGTTTGTCCAGAAAAATGGTGATTCTTCATGCACAATCCAGTTTTCATCTTAAAAATGAACTTGTTCCAACCAAAATTCCGTCTTTTTTAATAATAACAACGTTGGCCAGCACTTTATTTCAAATGATTCTAGAAGATGTTTGTAAGCGCCTCTATATCGAGTTTTTTAGAGCTTGCAAGACTCGACTACCGTAAATCCTCTAATAGACGGGCATCCCAAATAAAAGAATGTGTTTGTAGCATTGTGTTTTTGACCTATGTTTTGCTAGTGTCTTTTGAGCATGTCACATACCAAACTGTAGCCTGCAGTTTAATCTGTGCTTAATCTTTGCTAGAAAGTTAAAATAGCTTCTTAAATTACAGCTTTTTAAGATCAATTATTAGTGTGAGAAACCGGAATTTATATAACATTTAGACTCTACTAGATTATACAAAGAGAGAGGATGTTTTCAAGAATTTTCAACACTTAAAACGGGGAGCGATTGGTTCGCCACACTTTTTTATTATTATTTTTCTTAAAAATGTTAACCTCTTGTCATCTAAGCTAATTGTCGGAAGAAAAAGAAGGAAAGAGAAAGAGTGAACACATTAAAGCACAAATTGTACAAAATTAAGAAGGTAAATGGTTTGTTTAAGGGATAAATGATTATTTTGCGAGAAATTCAAATTTGACTGGGTAAAAAATTATTTTGACGGGATAAATGATTAATTTGAGGGGTGAAAGTACATATAGCCATTTAAAATGGCCATATTTTTTTTTTGGCCGTTTTTGAATTTCTGTTTTGACAGATCGATTTTTCTCGACGAGAATACCGTATTTACTCTATTAAGCGGGCATGCCCGCTTATTTTTCGATCCTTCGCTAGGGGGCCCGCTTATTAGAGGGATGCCCGCTTATTAGAGGGTGCTCGCTTATTTTTCGTCCTTTTCTCGTATCATAATTCAACTATTTTAGGCAACATTATGAAAATTATTTCAAGCGACTGGCTCTATATGTGTTCGGTGGACCGCCGAAAAAAATATGCCTTGGTCCCCCCTGTTGTTGTTTTCCGCAAAATTTTCAAAAATTGCCTTGGTCCCCCCTGTTCTTTTTTGCTGGATTTCTGATGTAATTTAACAATTGTCGTAATTTTATTTTTTCACTGCAAAGAAAATCGAAGGATTGCGACAAAATGCATTTTTCGCCAAATGAAAGATTTCTGGTAAATGAAGAGGAGACAACACCTGCTAGCAATAAAAAAAAATCTTAAACATAATTTTGTTAACTGGGGCCTACCGCATAGAGAAACTCTGGTATGCATCCAGAGTCATTTTCGAGTGATTTATGTCTCAGGTATGTGTGTGTGTGCATCTAAACCCCAAGCCTCCTACGCCCCCTACGCCCCCGTGACAAAGATGTAAGGATACAGCAGTTATGATCCGAATCTGTGTAAAATTGATCTTTCGATGGTTGTTAACA
>BBSZ01006382.1:0-25876 GCA_000981365.1 Subanguina moxae | reverse complement strand
TTGAGTCATTTTCAAATGACAAGTCATTTTGATAAATGACTGAAATGACTTGTCATTTCAGTCATTTTAGCTAAATGACAAGTCATTTTGATTGGAATGTCTCATACTTTGAGTCATTCCAATCAAAATGACTTGTCATTTAGCTAAAATGACTGAAATGACAAGTCATTTCAGTCATTTATCAAAATGACTTGTCATTTGACAATGACTCAAAATGACTTGACTTGTCATTGTCATTTCAGTCATTTATCAAAATGACTTGACTTGTCATTGTCATTTTAGACGTTTGGCTAAATGACTTGTCATTGTCATTTTATTTAAAATGACAATGACAAGTCAAGTCATTGTCATCGATGACTGTCATTAAAGTCTGATGACAAGTCATTTTTGAAAACACTGTACCCGATATACCAAAACATAGCTTAGAATCTAGGCTACATTTTGGTAGGCAAAATGTCCGGCAGCCGCCAACAAAATTGGTGTAAAAACACAATGCCACAAAAACACCTTTTTGAATTTAGGATGGGCGCTTCTTAAAGGAAATACGGTACTTTGGTTTAGGTGAACCTGTCAGTGAGTGTGCTGACAAATGAATGCAACGAATTCCAGCAGTACTGCTCGCGCAAAGGCGTTGCACCAGGAGAACTGCAGAGTGTTAGCCAGGCGAACAGCATGGAGGATGTCGTGCTGTCAGTCTACATCCAGACTTGCTTTTTATATCTTAATCATTTTAGTGCCGCCTATTTGGCATGTCAGAAGAAGTTGAGAACAACAGATGATCTTGAGACCTTGGCAGCTAGGCAGAACTACATCCTAGAGCTCATCAAGTCAACCAAAATTTCTATTCGTACCAATACTAAGTAAACTCATGCTAATGATTTTGGTTTTACTTGTGCTAAATTCCAGCCGAATAAATGCGCTTCTGGCCTCTTCACTATTCTCTTTCGGTTTCTCGCCTGCCACCATCACACCAATGATTCGACCTTTGATTGATGCAGTCGACTCCGAAGACAATTCTTGTGTGCTAGAAGATGTTTGCTATGACTCTTTCCCCATTCTCCTCTCTGCAACCGCCACAAAAACACCCTGTCCGCACATCAAAATCTTCAAACAATTGTGCTCTGGACTTTGTTCTTGTGATAGATATGCACCGAAAATTAAACAATGGTATTTTTTTGCCCTTTAAAAAGCTTTTGCTACTACTTTACTCTAGCCTTCCAAAGAAACCGTAATTGCCTAAAAATGTGCGATGTGCCCTCTGTAGGCCTCTATTAAACAAAACTACCGTATTTCCTCTAATAAACCACCCGGGTGGCTTTTTTTTCGAACTTTGTCTAGACGGGTGGCTTAATGGAGCCGGGTGGTTTATTAAATTTATTAGGTCAAATCCCATCTTTTTTGGTTCCCCAAGGCAAAAGGTGCAAAAAAATTGGGGAAAAGGTGGTTATACTTTTAGTTACCCCAAAAAATAAGTCTTGGTACTATGGGTTATGGCGTACCCTTCACTTAGTTCTTTTAAAAAAACTCAACCTAAGCCTATATCAAAGACCCACCGCTTATCCGCTGGATTTTTTAATCCCAGAAGAGTACTGGAAGATGTGAAAGATTAACACTATTGCGAAAAAATTTTTGTATTTTAGGTCTTCACCGCACCAATCACTAACAGTCTTGTCGGAGCACGAAGACTTTGCCAGCTCCAGCAGTTCAGCAATCGGCACTAAGTCGAGGAATTGTCATTTCATTTTGGAAAAGCTGTGTGATCAATTTGGCAAGCAGCTATTCACTGTCTGTCCTGATTTTAAAAGCTTTCTGAGTCTAGAGGTTGAAGATGTTGAGGTATTTTTTGACGTCTTTTAAGCTACAGTCGAGCCGATGTATCGACATAGTGTACACCCAGGTGGCCGAAATAATTGTTATTGTAACAGTGTTTATGATTTCAACGTTTTTTGTTGCCTAGTAGGGTTGGACTCTACTGCATTATAAACACCCCTCCCCCCAAATGTAACTGCCACAAAATATGTATCCCATCTGAGTCGTTTGAGATCCATCTCATGGTGTTTCCTAAAATATTTGAATTATGATACAAGCAAAGGTCGAAAATTAAGCAGGCACCTTCTAATAAGCAGGATCCCTAGCAAAGGGTCGAAAAATAAGCGGGCATGCCCGCTTAATAGAGTAAATACGGTATTTCTTCAGAATCTTGTTCGGATTCATCTCACTGGTAAGTCTGTGCGCGCATCTCTAACTCTCCTCCCGTAAGGGGACTTGAGAGATGTCTAACTCTTTGTAGATCTCTAACTCTCAAGCCCCCTTACAGAGTTAGAGATGCGCACACAAGCATATCTGAGACCTAAATCACTCGAGAAGAAGCTCTGGATGCATGAAACTAGCATGCATACCAGAGCCTCTTTATGCGGTAGGCCTCTGTAAAGGAAACTATGTTCAAGATCTTCTTTTTTGCTGAGTAAGTCCTCTTTAGAAAGTGTCTCCTTCATTTTCCCTTTCCCTCATATAAAGTATAAAGACCTTATACAGCCCATCATCCCTTTAACAATGGTCAGAAAAAAGGCTCTTATATGGTCAATATACTCAAAAATATCAAATACTTTTTTTTGGGAGGTGGGGTGAATGGGGGTTTAATGCATAAGTACCAAAGAACATTAGTACCAAAAAAAATTAGCATTGAGTGGTGGTGATTCGGTTACTGAATATAAGATTTTAAAGAAGTAGTCCTGTCTTTAATTATAGCCCACCCCCGAGAGGTACTCAGCCCCATGGGCTATAATTAGAATATATGCAATACACATAAACAAAACACCCAACCAGACCCATCTCAGGTGCACACTATGTATCGGACGTTGGTTGTAACTCTAACGTATATTTTCCAGAACCTTTTGCTCAACATGGAAGTGTTGCGAGTTGTTCACAACCGATTGGGCAAATATTTTCCGACTTTAGAAGTATTTTCTGGACTATGCGATGGGAAATATTCTACAAAGTTCGCAGAGCTTCTAGGCAGCACTATTCCAGCAGTGAGGTAATTTTTATTCAGCTGAACAGCTATTTCAGAATAAATTGGTAAATTTTCTCTTGCTAGGTTTCGTGTGGCTCGCTTTCTATGTGATCTAGCTTCTGTGGACATGCCATCAATGCTCAACTGCTTCTACTCTCATCTCTCTTGTCTACTCAAAAATATAGGTTCGGATGCAGCCAGATGTGGAGGTGTGGAGCTAGTGTCTCGTCTCACTCACCTACAAGACCACTCTCAGCTGCTTTCCATTGCTTCTTTAATTGCTCCGTTGGCTTTGGAGGCTCTTAGTGATCAGGTGGAACAAGTTAGAACTGCTGCTGCACTAGCATTTGGCCAGTTGGTTTCTCTTATGTCGCTGGAAAATGTTGCTAGTTTTATGGTTAGGTTGTGGAACGGTTAAGTTGCGCTTCTTTTAGTCGAGAGCCTGTTTGCTGCCCGGTCTAAGCAATGAGATGAAAGAAAAATATCAGATGAGTACTGAGTTCAACAAGGTGCTAAGCTGTCCTGCTGATCTGCCTTTGCTCAAGACTGAAGAAATACCAGGTTGGACTAATTTCAAGAAACAACAAGTGATCCAAAACAATAATCGACGCCATTTATTTCCAAATTCATTCAAAAACCTTTATTTTCCCGAAGAATGCAAACAGACTACTTTTCGCATAGATAATACTCACTAATATGATGCCAGAAATTATCGAATATGTGATCACCCTCGAACAACTCTCGTCACAAGAACTCTTCGATATAACTGACTAGATGACTTCTGGACGTCCTGTGCTCCTTTTTATACCGATGTTTTAGTTTCTGATGAAGGCTCTCGATTCTTTGCATGTGGATATTTTTAGCCCTAGCGACATTAGTATCAAAATTGACAAAAGATAAAGGTAAAAAATGGTCTGACCCAGCTGTGGATCTAACTTCTTGTGGGTTCTTTATATCGAGGTTTGACTTTACAGGAGCTTCTGACTACAAACATGGCAATAGACGGACAAAAACAACAATACAAGCATAATAAGTGCAACAGGGGGGGGGGACCAAGGCAAAAAATGTGGCCTCCTAAAAGACAATAGGGCAGAAAAATCTAATATGGTCGAAAAAAACATTATATCCAGTGTTTATTCAAAATTTGTCGACCGAGCCATATTACCAATATTTCAAAAATTTTGATGCGATATATCGCTCAGGCACAGCACTAAATCCTAACATCCATTCCTATAGTTACGGCTTTAGGACTCAAATCAGATGCAAATTTGAGGCATTACCAGTTGGAGGGGGTCACTTGGATGTGTTTCCTTAACAAGTTTGGTCTTAATGGAATACTCGCTGATGACATGGTAAAACACAAATATTTCTATATTTATAAAATCCTAAATGTTTTGAATCAATTTGAGGGACTTGGAAAGACCCTCCAGCTCCTTTGCTTATTAGCTGTTGAACAGGAAAGAGTAAGCAACTCACAATTTCAATATTTTGTAGTACACAGTGAGCCAGAAGAACTGCACCATAAAAAAAAATTGCGTAGGTAGCGCCTTGCCCGACATTCGCAACAGTGTTTGGTCGATCGTTGGTCCCTCACACACATCAAAAACGTTTATTAAACATCACAAGAACAAATTTCCATCAACAACACATTACATCAAAACATATTATTCATTCGAAGTGCTTTGCCTCGGCCGTAACGCAGGCATTGATTCTTCTTGTGACGTCATCCACCATCTTGTTGATAGTCTCCATATGGATACTTGTCCCATGGTCTTGCTTTATGCTGAAAAAAAACCACTTTTTGCAAAACTACAAGAACAAATGACAAGGAACATCAAATTTTCGGTACTTATGCAGTTTACCCCCATTTTTGAGTTTTTTCTAATGGTTCAAAAATTCTATAATATTACTTCCATGCGTCTATATTTAATTATACTTCTATTGCTTTTATGCGCTAGAAACGATTTTTCATTTGTTCTTGAGTCATTCTAGCTTGTTTTAGGCAACAAATATCCATACGACCTGTATGATTGACTACTGAATTACGAAGATGCTACTTTTGTCGAGTGGTTGCAGAATCTGAAACTACTTCATTCAAACAAACCTGTGATTGCGGTGCCGCAATGCTTCAAAAAAAAAAAGCTTCTCACCATCAGCTAACTTTTTTGGATGCACTGCGGCACCGCAATCACAGGTTCGTTTTGAATGAAGTATTTTCAGATTCTGGAACCGCTCAGAACCGCTCGACAAAAATCAGCATCGTCATAATTCAGTAGTCGATCATATGGGTCCTCCAACTTGAAATTTCTCAAATCTTCTATATGAATATTTGTTGCCTAAAACAAATTACAATGACTCAAGAACAAATTAAAAATCGTTTCTAGAGCAAAAATGACACTAGAAGTAATATTATAAAATTATTGATTGATCCATTAGAAAAAAACCAAAAATGTGGGGAGTAGGGTTGTCGACTCGACGCGTCGATTTCGACTTTTCACGTCGAAAAGTCGATATTTTTCGACGTTCGACTCGACCCGACGCGTCGAAAATTTCGACGCGTCGACAACCCTAGTGGGGAGTAAACTGCATACCGTATTTACTCCAATAAGCGTGCACCCCTAAGTTCAAAAAAGTGTGTTTGTAGCATTGTGTTTTTGACCTATGTTGGTGTCTTCTAGACATGTTACATACCAAAATGTAGCTTATAATCTAGGCTATATTTTGGTATACAACATGCCCAGAAGACACCAGCAAAACATAGGTCAAAAACACAATGCCACAAACACACTTTTTTGAATTTAGGGGTGCCCGCTTATTAGAGTAAGTACGGTAAGTAACAAATGCTCACTTGAAAATTTTTAAATTGAAATTTTCAAAAAAATGGTGCAGTTTTTCTGACTCACCCTGCAGTTCAATATTACGTTTTAGTTACGCAAAGATGCGCAATCAAGTCACAAGGCTTCACTGATAATTTGTCCAAAGACGCTAGTGAACCACTGGTGTAACGAGTGGCGAAATTACTTTCCATTGAGAAAACCTTTGTGCAAGCTGGACGAAAAGATAACCACTGCTCAGCCAAACACCACCGACTGTGACTTGGTGTTTGTAATCTCCTATGAAGAAATAAAGACGGAGAAAATTCTTTGGTAACACTTCAAGAGGATTGTAGAAGTTGTTAACTATTCTAACAGCTATTTTTAGCGAATTGCGTTGGAATTATGTGATATTGGTACTTTTAACTCTTTTTCCTACAGCAAACATGATGTATAAATGGCTCTTATTTAGGATGAAGGGCATTGCATACGCAACTCTACTAGTCAATTGTTCAAGACCATCAACTCTTTGGTCTCTAAACATCGACTGATTTTGTCAGGCACACCTGTACAAAATTCTCCTGGTACCTTTTTATTATTAAAATACTTTGCTTTATCCAAATTTGGGGTCGGAGAGTTTTTTTTATCAACATTTTTGTATAAAATAAGATGTTATGAGAATTTTTTAGTAGAAAAATAGACACTAGCAACTAATATGCCACAATGACTTTTTTTTAAACCTAGGTGAAACAGAGTACAGTCAAACCTGGATAAGCCGACACCCCTAAATTCAAAAAATTGTGTTTGTGGCATTGTGTTTTTGACCTATGTTTTGGTGGTGTCTTCTGGGCATGTTACATACCAAAACGTAGCCTAGAATCTAAGCTAAATTTTGGTATACAAGATGCCCAGAAGACACTAGCAGAGCATAGGTCAAAAACACAATGCCACAAACACATTTTTTTGAATTTATGGGTGTCGGCTTATCCAGGTTTGACTGTATACGCTAAGGCTCAGCTAACCTATGCTGGTTTACCCTAGGCCTAAGGCTTAGTTGTATGCATAGGTGCAGTTCCCAAGGTCTGAAAATACCATTTACAAGGTTGTCTATCTTGGTCTAACAAGGCATACAGTTGAAACTTGATAAGCCACCACCCCAAAATTTTGGACCTACAACTGGGTCCGATCATTTTTTACCTCAATTGTTGACATTTTTTGCCAATTGTGATATTGATGTATCTAATGCAAAAAATCATAAGGATTCTGAATTTGCCAGTCGTTTTTAGACAACTCAACAATTTCACCTCTAAAAAACGACAAACCTTGGTTGAACTACACCCTTTTTTGAAAAATGGTAACGGGTCATCGAGGTTTGGCTTTATTGACGGTAATAATGCTGGCTTTTTGAAGAACGACTGGCAAATTCAGAAAATTCCTACAATTTTTCGCCTTAGAGGCATCAATTATTTGACATGTAAAAGATTTTTTAGGTTAGAGATGTTGCCCATTTGTCTTATATTAATTGTTTTATGCAAATTTTTAGCTGATCTCTGGGCGTTATTCACCTTTCTAATGCCTGGATATTTGTCTTCTAAGGCCAACTTCCAAACGAAATATATGAAGCAAATAATGGCGTGTCGCAATCCAAAAGCCACAGAACAGCAAACAAAGGTGAGGAATAGGTTTTTACATACAGTCAACTTTTGACAGAAGGTACCCTTTGACAATCTGACTCTATTCAACACTTCAACATTTTCAAACTAGTTTGTAATCGGCGACCTAGGGCACCTTATATTAAAGGTGGACTGTACACATGTGTTGCAGGAAGGAGAAGAAGCACTACAAAGACTGCACCACCGCATCCTCCCTTTTATTCTTCGTCGTCTCAAATCGGAAGTGCTGAAGGAACTGCCTGAGAAGGTGGTGCAGGACTACAACTGCCATCTGACTGATCTCCAACGCCAACTATATACCCAAATTGTGGATAGGTGTTCGACAAAAGAAGATGAACAAGGAGACCCACGATTTTCGCCTCTACATACTCTCATCTTGTTGAGGAAACTGGTGGATCATCCTGTCCTAGTGGCTGACAATTTGGCTGGCATTAAGGACTTGAAGCATTGGAGTCTTGATGATACAGTAATTTATTATTTGGTTTGGAAGGGAAATTATCGGAAAGGTTAACTATGTGGTTAACAAACAGTAACACTATGTCCTCAATAGTACGACAATATTGCTTTTAGCATATAAAGATTAAGAAAGAGGGCAAAATAGTAACTTAGGGGAGAATAAGGGCTGAATTGGGAGGGAAGGGAGTAACATGAGGCCACCTATTTAAAGGGCCGTTCACTCGTCTTTCTTACTCATTCAGGGGAGGAACCATCAGGGCTAAATTTTGGAATTCGCACCCCAGTCAATTTCGGTATATACACCCGAGTTAATTTCGACTCAGATCCAACTCAAATCAGATTTCCATCAGATTTCAACGCCGTACTAAAATGTCTGATGGTCGCTCTACGTCGAATCGCTGGACGCTTTCTGAGTTGGATTTGAGTTGGATCTGAGTCGAAATTTACTGGGGTGTGTATACCGAAATTGACTGGGGTGCGAATTCCGAAACTGGTCCGAATCAGGGCAAAAAGTACCCCTAGATACATTCTCTGGTCAAGACTATTGCTCGGATTCATCTCGCAGGTAAGTCTGTGCACGCATCTCTAACTCTCAAGCCCCCTTCGCCTTCTTACGAGGGCGACGGGGATTGGAGTTGAGATGCGCACATAAACATACCTGAGACATAGATCACTCGAGAAGAAGCTCTGGAATAGTCTTTATGTTGGTGTTTTGGCATAAAATATACAGTCAACTCTCGGTATAACGTCACCACTTTTTCAAAAATGGTGACGTTATATCGAGAGTTGGCTTTTTAAAAGGTGAAATTGTTGAGTTGTGTAAAAACGACCGACAAATTCAGAATCCTCACGATTTTTTGCCTTAGAGACATCAATATCAAAATGGGCAAAAGATGTCAAAATTTGAGGAAAAAAAATGGTCGGACCCAGCTGTGGATCCAACTTTTTGGGGTGACGTTATATCGAGAGTTGACTGTAGCCCCAAATAATGATAATTGCTATCAAGAATTGGCAAGAAATTCTGAATTTTCAGTGTGGGGAAATTTACTCTGACGAGATTTAAGTATTGCCTTTGGGACAAATAGTATAACTGCACATACAGACTGTCACATAAAAGTTTGAATCTTTTGGTCATAACCATTTTTTATGGCTCAAATTGATTTACCCCCTCAAATTAATCATTTATCTCGTCAAAATAATTTTTTACCCCGTCAAATTTGAATTTCGCGAAAAATAATCATTTATCCCGTCAAATTACTCATTTATCCCGCCAAATTACTTATTTACCCCGTCAAATTACTCATTTATCCCGTCAAATTACTCATTTACCCCGTCAAATTACTCATTTACCCCGTCAAATTTGAATTCCCGCAAAATAATCATAAATAATCATTTATTTATGATTATTTTGCGGGAATTCAAATTTGACGGGGTAAATGAGTAATTTTGACGGGGTAAATGAGTAATTTGACGGGATAAATGATTATTTTGCGGAAAATTCAAATTTGACGGGGTAAATAAGTAATTTGGCGGGATAAATGATTCTTTTTCGCGAAATTCAAATTTGACGGGGTAAAAAATTATTTTGACGAGATAAATGATTAATTTGAGGGGGTAAATCAATTTGAGCCTTTTTTATTTATTCCAGAACTATGAGCTCTCAGGCAAAATGGTGGCACTAAAAGAGTTGCTGGAAGAATGCCAAATTGGTCGACAGCCAATCAGTGAATGCCCCTCTCCAGAAGTGGCTGAGCTAGAACTATTGAGCAAGCCATCCGCTCATCGAGCTCTCATATTCTGCCAGTGGAAAGCTAGTGTTCAGTTGATAGCTGACTACTTGGACGGTGGAGTTTTTGGTGCGGACATCAAATACCTCCGTTTAGATGGCTCTATAGCTGCTGATGATAGACAAGGGGTGGTGGATCACTTCAACAGGGACACTTCCGTAGACTTGCTGCTCCTCACTACACATGTGAGTTCAAAATCACAAACTGCTTTGAGAGTAAAGCCCGTAGATTGCAGATCGGTGGTGTGGGACTGACACTAACTGGCGCAGATGTAGTCATTTTTGTAGATCATGATTGGAATCCAGTGAAAGACCTGCAAGCTATAGACAGGGCACACAGATTGGGACAGACCAAAACAGTCAATGTTTATCGGTTGATCACTCTCGGTTCTGTGGAAGAGAAGGTGATGAGGCTGCAGAAATTTAAGACCAACACCGCAGATGTGCTGGTGAGTGGGGCAGATAACCGGTCACTCACTGCCATGGCTGGCGCCGAGCTCAAAGACTTGTTGAGTCTAGGGGACACGGAGGATGGAGAAGCTGGTCGACTACATTCCTCTACTGTTGGAGATCCTCCTAATAAGCGAATTAAAAAGAAAAGCGCAGATGTAAATGTTTTCCCAGAGGAGAAGTGGTCAATGGAGAGTTTGTGGGACAGTTCGCAATACGAGGAACAACACTCCTTGGAGTCGTTTATGAAGTGTGCAAATGAGTAAAAAAAGTGTGTTGTATTTATGGGTAACTATTTAAGACAAAATGACGGTGCAATTTATTTGTTGATATTGTCGCAAAAAGGAGAATATTAAAGCTTTTGTTATCAATTGTCGTTGTACTTGTTGAATAAAAATTGCTTGAAGCAAATATGGTTTGGCTTAATAAAAATGGTTCAGAAACCAATGACATCTTTGTGAGATGGAGAGGTAGAGAGGGAAACCATTACAGTCAAACCTGGATAAGCCGACACCCCTAAATTCAAAAAAATGTGTTTGTGGCATTGTGTTTTTGACCTATGTTTTGCTGGTGTCTTCTGGGCATGTTATATACCAAAACGTAGCCTAGAATCTAAGCTAAATTTTGGTATACAAGATGCCCAGAAGACACTAGCAAAACATAGGTCAAAAACACAATGCCACAAACACATTTTTTTGAATTTAGGGGTGTCGGCTTATCCAAGTTTTAAAATCGTGTTCTTGGCATTCTGTTTTTGACTCAACTTTTCCAGATGACTCTCAGTCGATTTGCCAACCAAATTTTAACTTATTCTCTCAGCTTCGATTTGGTTGGTAAATTGCCTGAAAGTCATGTGAGAAATTTAAGTCAAAAATAGAATGCCAGGAGCACGATTTTAAATCAAAGGGGTGGAGCCTTATTAGAGAAAATACAGTGATGCAGTCAACCCTCATTAATCCGGCACCCCAAGGAGGGTCCCTAGAAACGGTTTTATCGAGAAATGGACTTTGATAATTCGCCGTGAGAGCCTGGTCCCTTGGGGTGCTGGGTTTTCGAGGGTTGACTGTATGCTCAAAAACTAATGGCCAGAGCATTTATAAATATATGCTTGAGCATATGCTCGTTTCACAGCTCTAATTTTACAGAATATGTTTTATTTAACTTTACATCCCTCAATTAATGGGACGTAACATAAAAATCTAAAAATGAACATTGCAAATACCGCTGTTCACAATCACGTCAAAATCGCCTTACTTTGTGGGTGACTTTGTCGACACAAAAATGTGTCTGTGCATTTTTGGAACAATTTCTCAAAAAATATTTAGTGAACAATAAGAGATGAGCCTCCAGCTGAACACCACCAAGAAAAGTCCTCACTATGCTGCCTTGTTGACCTTGCAAGCTGCTGGGTATGCACTAAAGAATGTCGTCAAATTTGTAAAGAATGGCGATGAAGTTGGCATAGATGTGTATGTTTCTTTTCGACCTAAAGGCAAAAGTGATTATTTACATGATTCAGTTATGGAGTCAAACTGCAAAATGATGCCTCAATTGCCCGTTTCTTTGCTAGGAATGCACCTCAAAAACAATCTGATATTTTATTGGGAAATGGTCCACTGGAACAAGCGCAAATAGAAGTTGTTGTGGGATTTGCTGAGCAGGCCATTGAATATGGAGACACCAATAAGTTGGTAGAGGTGACTAAAGCTAAACTCACAAAAAGTGGCAAATGGCTGTACGGTAAACACCTGACTGTCGCTGATTTCGTGCTCTTCTCTGTGCTTACAGCTGAAACCAGCGTAGTAGATTATTACTTTTATGAAAAATAATTTTTGGAAGAGAATATATTGATTTTAGGTCAAATTGGATGGAGTATTCAATGAATTTGTTGAGAGAATAAAAAACGAAGGAAAACTTGCTCCGACACACTCTTTCATCGGCAAATTTCAAGTGGTTTCCAAAGCTGGTAAAGCGAACACGACTGTAAGTTTTGCTAATGCATACAGAAAAATAAATAAAATGATGGCTGTGGACAAAACAAGCATTTCAACATTACCGGTACGTGTCTTTGTGCACGAATTAAGTTCCAGTCTAAACTTTTAAAAGTCTTGAAGACTCTTCGCCATTTTTCGCCATCTCATGGGTTTTCAGTGTTTCAATCTTCCAATACGTTTTCTCTTAACTTTATCAAATGCTTCTGTTACCATTGACTTTTTTCAAGGAGATGCCGAAACAAACCAAAGACGAAGGAAAGTTTGTGGAGCTGCCAGGAGCTGAAATGGGCAAAGTTGTCGTTCGCTTTCCTCCAGAAGCTAGTGGGTGAGTAAAGTTTTCTAAAATTTACATGCTTTATCTAGCTGTTATTTTTTAGGTACCTGCACATTGGTCATGCGAAGGCGGCTCTTCTCAATCAGCACTATCAACATGCTTTTAAAGGAAAATTGATTATGCGCTTTGATGATACAAATCCGGCCAAGGAGGATGCTCATTTTGAACAAGTCAATATTGAATTTGGGTTTTATCGCAGTAGTTATCGTTTAAAATTTTCAGGTGATCAAAGAGGACTTAAGGATGTTGGAGATTGTACCAGATCAATGGACTCATTCCTCAGATCACTTTGAGCTTCTCTTGTCTCTTTGTGAGAAATTGCTTGGTGGTAGGTTTTTATATTTTTTGGTAAGAACAATTTCCAAGCTTCTTTCAGAAGGGAAAGCTTATGTCGATGACACTGACTCCGAGACTATGCGCAAGGAACGAGAAGAGCGAGTCGAGTCAAAGAACAGAAAAAATAGTAGGACTGTTTGTAACCTTATTTTGTTCTCCTTTTCATTCACCAGGTCCTCAGAAAAATCTTGAACTTTGGGAGCAGATGAAGCAGGGTACCCCGAAGGGTCAGGAATGCTGTGTTCGCATCAAAATCGACATGAAGAGCAATAATGGAGCTATGCGTGATCCAGCCATTTATCGCTGCAAAGCTGAAAAGCATGTTCGCACAGGGGAAAAATATAAGTAAGCAGCAAAAAATAAGTATTTTCTCCAGTGCAATTTATATAATAAAATATTTTTTCAGAGTTTACCCGACTTACGATTTTGCCTGCCCTGTCATAGATAGTATTGAGGGAGTGACTCATGCGTTAAGGACAACGGAGTACCACGACCGTGATGATCAATATTATTTCATTTGTGATGCTCTGGAACTCAGAAAACCGCATATCTGGGAGTATGCCCGTTTGAGTGAGTGAAATATTATAGTTTAGATCTGAAAATAACTAAATTCGTTTTTAGACATGACAAATACTGTAATGAGTAAGCGTAAGCTGACAGTTTTGGTGAATGAGAAAGTTGTTGATGGCTGGTATACTTTTTTATGTAAAATTGCTCTTTTTTCATTGTCAAAAGATTAGGGATGATCCAAGGATGCCGACAGTTCGCGGAGTTATACGCCGTGGAATGACCGTGGAAGGTCTCAAACAGTTTATTCTTGCTCAAGGTGGAAGTCGCTCAGTGGTAATGATGGAATGGGACAAAATCTGGGCTTTCAATAAGGTTTTTTCTTGTCTACATTACTTTGTATTTTATTTAATTTTAAATTTTAACGTATGGAAACCTCTTAAAGTGGCTCAAAATGATCTTTTGGCAGTTTTAAACGCTGAAATGTGTCTTAGATAGCCTGTTAGTAATGGCAAATAAGTGCCTCACAGTCGAAAAAATTTTGATTGTATGTCCTGGAAACCAAAAACAAAAATTGAAGGGCTAAAGTTGATTTTTACAGTTTTGCAAATGGCTGATTTAAAAATTTGCACAAAAATTAGCTTCAATATTGTTGTTATGTTTTTCGGTAGCTGGGCCCTTGAAGTAAATATAGTCGAAGATGGTTTACTTCGAAGCGCGTCCTAGATTACACACCCTCATTTTGTGTGGCAGGTTCTGCGAAAAGTAATTTTCACTTCACCCATTTTGCGGCAAGTTTAAGACAGAAAATAATTACCATATAGCCTTTAATCCTCCCCCCTCTCTCGTCACGACGATCGGTGGTCAACGATTTTTTACGGCTCAACCACCCGACAATTTGACACTGACACCATACTCAAAAATTTTGCTGAGATTCAGTGCTATATTTTTAAGTATGGTATCAGTACCCAATTGTCGGGTGGTTGAGCCGTGATAAATGGTTGACCACCGACCGTCGTGACGAGAGAGGAGAGAAGATTAATGGAGGTTATACGGTATGTGGAACACTTTCAAAATGTATAATTTCCGATTAAAAATTTTTATTGGCCTATCTAGCCAAGACATCCATTTTTTTTGTCATTTTGGGGGATTCCTATGTACTTAAAACTACACCTAGTTCTACTGTCGGTTATTTTTAGAAAGTAATTGATCCAGTTGCGCCAAGATTTGTTGCCTTGGAGAAACCAGTTGATGACGCCGTCAAACAAGCCATTGTGCCTGTTACAATTCGTCCTCCTTTTTATCCCGAGCTCCGTCCTGTTCCTTTGCATCCTAAGGTGGATTTTCCGCACATGCAATTTATGTCTTTTTAATATCGTGTATTATCTTAGAACGCCGATATCGGAACAAAACAGGTCTGGTTTAGCTCGAGGATTTTAATTGCGAAAGCGGATGCCGCAATGATCAAAGAGGGAGACGTGGTAACTTTTGTGCAGTGGGGTAATATGAAGGTGGCTGAAGTCCAGAAAGAAGATGACGTCGTCGTGGGAATCATTGTTGACCTGGATCTGGATAACAAGGTGATCGCATTTGATCATACTTTTTGATTTTTTAAAAGTCCGTCTCAATCAAAGTCTTTTAAAATCACGTTTTTGACCTATTGAACGTAGTTTCTAGAAGCCGAGAATTATAAAGCTCTCCTCAGACTCCCGCGTAACATGACTCGTGAGTCAAAATTACATTAGAGTTTCGCGAGCCACCTGATTTGACTCGCGAGTCAGAGTCACGAAGGACGAACTTGACTCGTGAATCAAGCAAAGTCACGTAACATGGTTATATAGTAGTTTAGAGTAGGGTAAACGCATTTTTCCCCATTTTTTGTATTTTGCCATTATTTTCATTCACCGTCTCATTTTGCTTTTCTTGTAAAGCGCTAATTTTTAAGTCTATTTTCTCATATTAAAAGTACATAAAGCGTCTCTTTATCCCTTAGTGCGTGAAAGTCACCTATAATGGATGAAAATACGGCTCTGTAAAAAGGAACTGGTTGGGGCAAAGACTTCCGCAGTCCCTAATTTTCTTAGTCTTTATACATGAATAATTTTTAGAATTATAAGAAGACTCTCAAAGTGACTTGGTTGGCGGATGTACCGGAAGCTGCAGTTCCAGTGAGGACCGTTCACTATGATCACATTATCAGCAAAGCAATTCTTGGCAAGGATGAGGATTGGCGTGAGTTTGTGAATATTAAGAGCATGGTAAGACTTTCTTCAATGTTTCTCCATTTTAGCACTTGCAGGGTGAGATAAAAATGAGCCCTACAGTGTTTTCAAAAATGACTTGTCATTTAGCTAAAATGACTGAAATGACTTGTCATTTTGACAATGACTTAAAATGACTTGACTTGTCATTGTCATTTCAGTCATTTATCAAAATGAGTTGACTTGTCATTGTAATTTTAGACGTTTGGCTAAATGACTTGTCATTGTCATTTTATTTAAAATGACAATGACAAGTCAAGTCATTGTCATCGATGACTGTCATTAAAGTCTGATGACAAGTCATTTTTGAAAACACTGGAGCCCTATTCACTATTAAACCGTCTCTTCCGACTATTTCACAATTTTTTTCGTTAAGCCTAATGCATATTTGTTTGTTTGCTCTTTCCGTCGGAATAGACGAGGCGATGTCTGAAAATTACGGAATAAAACTTTGAAAATAATATATGCATAAAAAATTACATATTTTTAAATTTTCTCGGTTTTAATTGATTTATTAAGTTTCTTTGATGGGATCTTTTGCATAAATAGATATCTAAAGTAACATTAAAAGCAAAAAAATTTTTGGAAAAAAAAGATTTAGATATCAAAATTAGTAGGTCTATTGCGTATTTATGACAATAAAACCGTTGTTGGAGTTGAAAATGGATAAAATACAAATTTTCATAAAAGCAGCTGGATTTCTCATGTTCTTATTCTATAATCTTCAGACATAAGTCGTGCTTGGGGCGTATGAGCCCGGGTTTTACGTTAACCTTTATATTGACAAGAATGTTTAGAGCCACAAAAATTATATTGGTGAAGCTGCATTGAAGAATTTGAAGAAAGGAGACATTGTGGAGCTTCAGCGTATAAAGTTTTTCATCTGCGATCAGCCAGTTGGCGAAGACAGCCCGTTGGTGCTGATTGAAATTCCAGATGGTACTGTAGCCAAGAATATTAAGAAAGCGTAAATCCATGGTTAATCTTTGTTATATTGTTATCTATGTAGTCTTGCTGTTGCGCTATAGTAAACTCGAAACCTACCAGTTGGTATGATTTCACTTGGATATGCTCATTTAAAAATTAGTTTTTTTGTTTGTCGGGATGAAGCTTTTGGCGTACACACGGAGTTTACACAGATCTTCAAGATCAAAATGTTTGCATAAAATGTCAATTTCGACTGTGTTGGCGTAGTATAGTGGCGAAGCGCTAGGTCATATAATTTTTTAAATAAATTCACGTAAATAAGATTGTCTTTGTCTAGTTCTTTTGTCCAGTTCGACCCACTTTATAGACGCCTTCAAATTTACTTTTACCGTTTATTTTTCCAGTCTATTGGACGTAAAATTTAAAAGTAAGTGTGCGTCCTCATATCACCTTTGCAATTTTCTGCTTAATAAGTTTACCTTTAAAAACCGGTTAAAAAACCCAAAGTTTGACCTCGAACACAAGACAAAAGACTGCACCACATTTTTTTAAAAATTTCATTTACTTAAAGTTCTATTGACCTTGTAAACAGTTGCAAATTTCAAAATTGAATGCAGGCGAGACACTTTTCTTTCGTCTACCAGTAAACTCTTCCGTCGTTTAAAAAATTTCAAAGCTACAGAAATGTGCCGACAGACGGAAAATATGTGTATCACAGGCTCTTTTCTTACAACCAAGTCTTAGGCTTAAAGGGGCATGCTCGCGCCCGATGGGAATATTTTTTCAGTTTAAAAAAGGCGGGTACCAGGTGAATTCAAAAAAAATTAAACATAAAAAATATAAACAAAAAAAGAGTTTTTCTACCCGCGGAATCGAACCCTCCACTCAGCGAAGAAGCGCTGCGGCGCTGCCACTGCACCACCAATATCTGTGAAAGAGTACTATCAATTCCACTATATAACATAACAGTGGTTTTTTTTTTTTTTTGAATTCACCTGGTACCCGCCTTTTTTAAACTGAAAAAATATTCCCATCGGGCGCGAGCATGCCCCTTTAAGGTGGGTCAGCGTATGTTAGCCGAGATCCAGCGTATACCCTGCTTTACCTAAGTTTAGTAGTTTATGGCTAGCAAATAATTTGAGACCCGGGCGAGTTGGTATCGCCCTCTTTTTAGACTTTTGAAAGAGTCGTGCTTTTAGAATTTATTGCGCCACGCTGTATTTTTGTGTGATTCAAGTGTATTATATAACACAATTTGTATTAAACAGAAGCTTCTCGCTTTTAGACTCTTATTAATTTTTTCTTTTTCATAAAAAAGAAATCTTATGATATTTGTTTAGGCGTTGGTGATTCAACTCTAATATGGGTGTCAGCATTTGCGTCGTTTCTCTCGTGATTGTTTCGACGATTTTGGGATCAGTTGTTCTCGTGCTTTTGATTGGACTCTTTTTCTACATTCGTCGTAAACGCAAATTTGCTCCAAAAAGAGCGCAAGAAAAGAAAGCTGTGGATGGTGTTAAACAATCAAAAACTAGAGTTGTAGCTGTCTTAGCTGAAAAGAAAGCGGTGAATAAATATAGTTTTGAGTTGCTTTTGCACCCTTATTGCCTGCTTTGCTCTCAAATGTGAATTTTTAGAATCCACCGGCTCCAAAGCCTCCTCAATCTCCAGCTCAAAAGCCAATCAAAGTTAAGGAAATGAGTTATGAACGTCGTGCTGAAGAAGGGGCTGCTGGTTTTGCTACAGTATATTTTTTCGGTTTTTAGTTGTACTATTTTAAACCGCTTTAATTAGGTCGATGCTCCTAAGCCGAAAACGAACTCAGTGGTCGTAACTCAGCCCACCCAATTGGATACGTTTAAGAAACCGGACAATGAGACGATGGCCGATGCAAAAGATCCTAACTACAGATCTATGAAGGGAATTGGAAATGACGTATTCAACGTGCCTACAAGTGAGTCTTTCAACTTTCTTCTGAACTGAGGAATTTTTATAGAGCCTGCTGAGAACTTTGAAGATCAGTATGAGGTATTTCTGTTAAGATTCTTTAAATAGCTGTGCCTAAAAGGTCTTGGAAATGTCCCAAGGAATATTCTCGCACATGAATTTTGTGCCTGTATTCTCGGGTGAATTTCAGCATGTATTGTGCAGTAGACTCGCGGGGTGTTGGGTTAAAGAGGGTTAACTAACAAATAATTTGGGACCCGGGCGAGTTAGGTGTCGCACACTTTTCGGACTTTTGAAGATGTCGTGCTTTTAGAATTTATTTGTAGAATTTTTAAGAAATTTTAATTTATTTGTATTTTTGTGTCATTTAAGTGCATTATATAGCACAATTTGTATCAAACAGAAGCTTCTCGCTTTTGGACTCTTATTAATTTTTTCATTTTCATAAGAGGTGGTTGAGACAATATGCTCACCACAACCAATAAACGAATTTTTTTTTCTAATTGGCAATAATGTCATCAATGGTTCTTTATGTCAGTAAAAACAACAACAGATTATAAAGAGGTTATATCGGTTTTGCACTAGAAGAATTTGGAACAAGCACAGGAGATAAAAAAAGCAGCTAAAAACAATTCAGAATAAAATAACTCCGCACCAAAACAGAACTCGGAATGAGTACGATCGTGAATAACTCTTAATTCAAAGCCTTAAACATCTTGTTTCAAGCGCGAATAAAATTATGAGCACATTTTGATCTGCTTACTGTCTCCATCGACCTGAAATACGCTTTTAGACATGTTTGGAACATTTTGTTTTCAAAAGTTCGCTTTTTGAGAATTTTATGAAATTATATCGAATTCAACTCAAAAATAATAAATGAGTAAAGCCGAATATGTCTAATGTCGACAAAAAATCTTTTGTCATTTAAAACTTGAGTGAATTTATATTTTAGGTTCTCAGCAATCTGCAAAACAATGTTCCGACTGCTGAAACTAAGACTCCTGTTGGTGATCAATATGAAGTTACTTTTTCTTTACAATATTATGTTTTATTTTTCTCTTCTCTAGTCTCTCGCTGATCTCAACAACCAAGAAATCATCGACAAAAAGGCTGCAAAAGAGAATGAGAAACCGGTCGATAAAAATAAGGAAGGTGTGAGCACGAAAGGCGAAGAAAAGATCAGCAACAAAAATAGTGGTAGAAAATTACCCGAGAAAGCACTTGAGGAAAAGAAGGCCGTTTTGCCGGACGTACCAACTCCTCTACCTACTGTGCCGCCTGCAAGGAAGAAGGGACCTGCATTCAAGCGACCTGAGATGGGTAAAGTGTCGTCCAAGAATCCGCAATACGAAACCTTCGCCGTTGTCTCTGATGCAATATTCAAAGAGAGCAAGAAACCTGAATGAATTCCTCAGTCTCTTTTCGCGTTGCATGTTTCTAATAAGTCTTTGCTGTAATATAGGATGTCAATAACTAATTATCTATTTTTGTTTTGCATCTGTAGCAAGCACCGAATCTAGTGATTAAATATTTAGACCTGGGCCGGTGGATAGAAGTATTCCAGAAGGAGTAGCCATGTCGTGTTTGGAATCGTGAAATGTTTGGTATTTTTGAATGAAAGTACCCATTTTTGCAAGGATTTTTAGACCTCCTGTAGTCAAAGTGTCCTCGGGAATCTGAATCTCAAAGTAAAAATTTAAAAAGTTGTTTGCTTGCTGATATAGGATCAAAAGTTGGATACTTGTATGCATACGGCATTTTTTTTTGCCTTGGTCCCCTTGATGATTGTTTTGTTGGCTGTTGGGGGGAGGGGAAACCTAGCGCTCTAAACCACTGAGTTAACAAGGCCATATTCTCTCAGCAACTTAAGTTGCGCTAAATTATTTTTGGTTGATTAACTCAATATTCTCAAACTTTATGATTTCCTCACCACATCATATAGTTTGCTTACTCAAAAGACATTGGACATAAGAATGTTGATGGCGACTCGATATAAAGTCACCTCGATTTAACGTCACACTCGATACAACGTCACCCCAAAGGCTAGCTAGCCCAGGGTTCACTGTAACTGTTTTATTGCTATTGTTCAAATTGTAAGCTGCAGGGATTGCTTGACACAGTTTTTGGTACACTTTATTTAAATTCATTTTCGAATTTATCATTTGCTTTGAACATTTTGCTGTATCTTTACGTACTTCAATGTCGAATTTTATTTGCACAAGACCTTATGAAAATTGTGTTCGACTATGTGTAGTAGTTTTCAAAATTTTTGGTTTTAAATGGTTTTAAAGGACGCTGGTATAAAGAATAGCTTTCAATTTTTTATACCAAACAAATTTTTAGTCACAGGACTACCATTCAGTTCACAACTGGGTTGTGCAACCATGAAAAAATTGGAGGTTTGATTAAACATTTACACTTTTGCACTAATTTTTGCACTAAAAAAACTTTAGAGCAATCGTCCGGCTCTAGATCTAGATCAAATGGAGCGAGTGCGTAAGAATTTACTTATATTGCGGAACTCACCTGATATTTACAATCGTTGTCTTAACCTGCTTAATAATGGAAGGGTGAGTTAGCTTTGACAAAAAGTATGACGTGTATCACTTTTTCTTATAGAGTGCCATACTCGAAGCCATCAACCATGCCGAAGTGAACGAGAAAAAAGCTGGAATTTTTCTTATAGGTTATATAAATTTTGATTTCGGCTGTATAAAAAGTAAGACTAAATTGACTGCTGCCTTACGGTGAATTGCCTTACGGTGCCTACGGCGCCGAAGAGTATAGAGAAGTTAAAACAAAACAAAAAGTCGATTTTTCGCAACAAAAAAGTTTTTTCGTCAAATGGTCGACCGCCACCTGAAAACATGGTTTTTGTACCTTTCAGGCTCTAAAACGCACGAATAAGTGGTTTAAAACAGGTTTAGAGGGAATGTAGGAAACCAAATCCAACCAAAAAAAGTTAAAAATGTACAAAAATCTCAAGCGGGCACTAAGGCAACGCAGTGCTAACTTTTGAGACAACCTAGTAACATGTTGATATTTGGTGTTTTACAGTTTGCCTTGTCGAATTGAACAATGCCGAAGAGACGACTCACGTAACACGTTTTACCGGAAACCTGCTCAAAATTCTGACTTGCGGCGATGAAGGCGTGACAAAACTGGCTTCCAGGGCGGTTGCTTATCTCATTCAGGTTGATGATTAAGACTTTCGTTGTTAATCCGATTTTTTCAGACATCCAAGACATATGCTGTGGAGCAGATGGAATTTTCGTTGAACCAATGCTCAGAATGGCTGGAGGAGACTCAACGAAACGAAGAAGTTGATTTTTTAAATTTTACCCTTTTACTGTAGTATGTTTAGCGGTTGTTGGCAGCAGTAATTCTGGCAAAAGACCTGGCTCTATTCACCTCATCACATTTCTTCCAACGGGCTACTCACTTCTTCAACAACATCTTTAAGGTTATTCGCGATCAAAAGGTTGTTTTTTGATTGATTTACTAAATAAATAAATGTGGAATATCTGAAGAATTTTTACCACGTTTAGCTTAAAACAAAAGTTCAGCAGCTATTATAAAACGTTTGTATATTTCGTCTTTTTCAGCTAGCGCTTCGAACAGCTGCCATACAGGCATTACAAGCAGCATTAGCGGTAAGTTTTTCTTTAATTGTGTTTAATTGTCGTTCTCCGATTGTTAGCATAACAAAGTGCCAAAAGTTTCAGGTGACTTCTCAAAGAGAGGCCAAACACAAGAATGAGTGGTACAAGGTAAAAACCAAGGCAAAAACATAATTTTTGGTGATTTTTTAAATCGTCAGTTGCGCAGTTGAAACATTTTTTCTACACATCTGACAAGGGAAACGCACGACCTGACCGTGGCCTATCAAAGAACCTTATATACCAAAAGATAGCTCTACTAGAGCTGGTTACGAAGCCGTTCTCAAAGTCGGCTACGAGTTTTGTTTGCAATTATTTTCTTTTTGAATTTTTTCAAGCCACACTTTCGTTAAACGCTTTTTGTCTTGAAACAGCAAGCAATCAATGACAATGCTTGTTTACAACAAAATGATCAAAGCAGAGGTATTGTTTGCGATAGGAACAGCAAATAAAGCTCACACAAACGCATCCAAAAAGGTGCCATTAGCTTATACTGTAGCCTACAAAATTACTAACTTTCAAAAGCCAATATCTCAACGCAATCGAACTCGCAGCCGATTTTGAGAACGGCTTCGTAACCAGCTCTAGTAGGGCTATCTTTTGGTATATAAGGTTCTTTGATAGGCCACGTTCAGGTCGTGCCTTTCCCTTGTGAGATCATAAAACGGTAAGAAAACCCAGCTCGCCCCGGGTCCAACTAGTCTTGTCCTGGATTTAAATAGACCTACAAGCAAACATTTATTTGGTCGTGCTAACATACTGAAAGGGAAATCGGGGTGGGAAAATTACCTTTTAGGTCTTCTAAAATACTTCTTCTAAATATTTCGAACACTCTAAATTGATATAACAAATTATGTTTTGCCATGAGGGACCAAGGTAGACAACCTTGTAATTGGTATTTTTAGACCTGAAAACTACACCTAGCCATACAACTAAGGTTCGGGCATAGAGTAGGCCAACGTACGTTAGCTGAGACGCAGCCTATATCCTTTTTCACCTTGGTTTAGGTTTAGTGGTTCACGGCTAACAAACAATTTGACACGCGGTGCGAGTTGGACCCGGGGTAAGTTGCGCGAGGCGATTTGGTCTCCGGGCGAGTTGGGTAAGGCAAGTTGGACCTGGGGCGAGTTGGGCGGCGCGAGTTGAACCCGGATGAGTTGGGTGTCGTCCATAACATACCCTGGGCTTGTTCCCAAGGGGGCATGTTGTATCGAGACGCGACTGTAATGCAATTGTCATTTCTGTTTTTATCAGATAAGTAATGAAAAAGGCAATGTTTATTGTCACTTGCTGACTAGTGCTTTTAGCGATGTTTCGAAGAAGCTTCCATCAAAAGTCACAGAGAAGATGCTTTACACGCTTCCTTGCTCATCTTCAATGAGTTACTACGCATTGCCAATGTTGAAGCAGAAAAAATCCGGTTGAGGACCTTGGATATTGCGGCCAGCCAGCGAGCTCGCACAGTGATTGGTTTGAACCCTGTGGAATGGTGAATTTTTGAAGTTTTCCAATCATCACAAGAATTAATTTTGTATATTTTACCAGGCTAATTGCACCAGCCCATCCAGTGGCTGTGGAAAGTAGAACTGCTCGAGCACTTGTTACTGAACACTACTTTGCTGAGGTAGCATTCATTTTTAATACTACAAAGCAGTTTTGTGCAAATCTCCGCTCTTTGCTCCGAGACGCTCCGCTGCGAGCAATGAATTTTTCTTGAAGTGCACAGCATTGCTAGAAAGTGGCATAAAAAACATTCGGTACAAGGATGTATCCCCCCCAGTCCTCAGAGCTACTAGGATATACTTCCACCCCCCTCCCAAATCCTATGACTTACTCGGTTATATCCCCCCTCCCGCCCCTTCTAATTCGATTTTTCCAAAAGTGTCAATAAATATTTGGAGTATAATTTATGTCAACAAAAAAAAAACGAACAAAAATACTATTTTAAAGGGGTTGAGGGCTGTATTGGGAGGGGAAGGGAAAAGAATAGAGCCACTTTGTAAAAGAGCTACTCAACCATATTTTATTGTGAAGAAGGGCTGTATAAGGGAAAGATAAGGGACCACTCTGTTGGAAAAAAGAAGATCTTCAACATAGTTTCCCTTACAAGGACCTACCGCATAAAAAAGCTCTGCTATGCATGCTATTTTCATGCATCCAGAGCTATTCTCGAGTGATTTATGTCTAAGGTATGTTTGTGTGCACATCTCAACTCCAAGCCCCCGTAAGGGAGCTTAGAGTTAGAGATAATTCAGTAGAGTCGAAAACCCCTTTGAAAAAAATTATGTTTTTTCTATGCCTCTCTTTATGTCATATTTTTACGCCCAAATTTTTATTTAGATCGTGACGAGGTGCATGGAACTGAGGTCATCCAAGTCCACTCAATGCCAATTGGTTCTGCTGGAAATTTTTCCCAGACTGTCGAGCTTCTCAGACATACATGATGTGGTTCCCTTCCAAGAAATGCTTAGTCATGCCCTTCAATTAGCTTATAGGTGTGGTTTGTCAATTTATATCTTGATCTTAACCGTTTTTCTCTAGTAGAAGGGGCCCAAGTGCCAAAATTAGTGGGGTAAACCATGTTTTATTGCACTCTTAACAAAAAGTCGAAAAAAAAATTGAGTCTGAAAAATAGAAAGGGATATTAGAGAGAATACGATTTATTTGTGATTCATAAATCATGTTATAGATATCCGCAAGCCTTGCTAACTCTTGGCTTATTGGCGATAGATCGTCCAGCTGAAGTAAAACACAAAGCACAGACCATTTTAAAAATTTTGGTAGATATTCTTCAGCAAGTCAAGTAAGTTTTGCATTCAATTGAAAGACTATCTTAAAACATTGTATTTAGAAAAAAGCCAATCGACCCGATGGTTTTTAAATGCATGACCTTGTTGGTTCGATCGCAAAAGAGCGGATTGTGCGAGCCAATGAGAGCAACTCTTTCTTTACTTTTTTCAACGGGACTGTCAAAAGGATTAACCGAGGCAAGTGTATAAGTAAAAATCTTGGGTATAAAATTTTATAAATAGGGTTGTCGACGCGCAATTCACGAATTTTGGACACTTTTTTACATTTTAGCTCTAATCCAAACTAGGGGTCTATTGCAAGGGGCAGGTGAGTGTGAAGCTGCGCTTCAAAGCTGGTCCTAGGGGTCCGAGTTAGGCAGTACCATTGCAAAGGTATAGAGTGTTTGAGCCTGGGATTGGGCATTACCGTTGCAAAGGTATAGGGTGTTTCAGCCTGGGATTGGGCATTACCATTGCAAAGGTATAAGCTTTGCAAAGATGGAGGGTGTTTGAGCCTGGGACTGGGCTTTACCATTGCAAAGGTATAAGCCTTTGCAAAGATATAGGGCGTTTGAGCCTGAGATTGGGCATTACCATTGCAAAACTTATAGGGTGTTTGAGCCTGAAATTGGGCAGTACCATGTTTGAGCCTGGGATTGGGCATTACCATTGCAAAAGTATAGGGTGTTTGAGCCTGGGATAGGGCATTACCATTGCAAAAGTATAGGGTGTTTGAGCCTGGGATAGGGCATTACCATTGCAAAAGTATAGGGTGTTTGAGCCTGGGATAGGGCATTACCATTGCAAAAGTATAGGGTGTTTGAGCCTGGGATAGGGCATTACCATTGCAAAAGTATAGGGTGTTTGAGCCTGGGATAGGGCATTACCATTGCAAAAGTATAGGGTGTTTGAGCCTGGGATAGGGCATTAC
>BBSZ01006381.1:0-15405 GCA_000981365.1 Subanguina moxae | reverse complement strand
CAAAAGATTGAATTTATCTCCAGATAACTATGCGGCTGTGGCTATTTTGGAAAAACCAAATGCTAATACTACAATAAACAGGAACAAGTTTTGAAATAAACAAGGACAAATTGTAAAAATCAAAGCTTAATTTCTAAATTTCTTGAGTGCGGCTATTCACAAATTGCGGCTGCGGCTTGCGGCTATTTCAATATTGTCGCTGCGGCTGTGCGGCTGCGGCTATTTCTCAAAAATCGGTGCGGCTAGCCGCAAATGCGGCTGCGGCTAGCCGCAGCCGCGACCGTCCCTACTTTCAACACCTGCCTTTCGACGCCTTTAATAAGGGCCAAAAAGCCGCCGCAGCGGTTCGGGATATTTGTGAAATGTATGGAGAGGGATCTATGCCAGAAAGGACAGCTCAGTATTAAATAAGGCTGTGCTTGTATGGTAAATTCAAAAATAGCAATTTCGACCTTCAAGACACCCCTCACATCGGTAGGCCATCCAACTTTGATGAGGACGAATTTTAGGCCTTGTTGGAGAAGAATGGGCGTCAAACGCAAGGGGAATTGACCGAGAACATGGGCACTACTCATCAAACCATCTGCAACCACCTCAAATCCATGGGATTCACTCAAAAAATTGGGAGCTTGGGTGGCAGAAAAGACTTCAGCAGAAAAGACCCGACAGAAGAGGCCAAGTCACCCTGCTCCACGACAACCCCATTTTTCAAAACTCGTCTAAACCATTATCAAGGAGCTCAATTGGGAGGTTCTTCAGTACCCAACGTACTTCCCCGACCTTGCACCAACATACTATCACCTTTTCCGCTCCTTGTCCAACCACATGAGGGGCGTAACCTTCGACGACGAGGAGCACATTAAAAACTGGCTCAACGAGTTCTTTGAGTCTGGACCTAGCGAATTCTAGCGAAGGCGCATTGACTAACTGGTCGAAAGGTAGGAGCAGGTCGTAAGCAATAATGGAGAATAAATAATTGATTAAATTTTTGTTATTTTCTATGAAAATTTGCTAAATATTCAATAAAGAAAAAAACTACAAAAAATTATTTACTAGCCCCATAGTAACCTTAGTCCAGAGCGTTGTTACTATTTAAGCAGTCCATTTTTTGCTCTCTAGGCCCATTTCTTAGAACTAATTTTCTAAGAAAAAACATATAGCAAAACATATATCAGACGCAATTGTTGCAAGTGCAGTGTTGCATAATTTTGCTCTTAAAATTAATTTTGGCAGATGTTGAAAGATCAGATCTTTCGATTAATGATCAAAGTGACTCAGAACAAGAGGCAAATACTGAAACATCAAGTTTAAATGGACGCCAAAGCACTCGACTAGCTATCCTCAAACGAGAGAGCTTAACAGAATTATTTACTTAAAATATGCATTTTAAACCGCATACCGGCATATTTTTACATCAACCCTTTGTAGGGTTGTCGGTTTGGGTACCTCTTTTCGGGTACAGTCAAACCTCGATTTAACGGCCCCCTGAGACCAGCCCTAGGGGGCCTTTAAATCGAGATTCAATTGTATTCAACTGTATTAATTGGAACCAACACCCGGTTTTTTTTCGGGTTTTTGGTATCGATTTGGAGAAAATGCCATTCATAAGATAATTTACCTTGAGGGACCAGGGCAAAAGATCAATTTTTGGTCAAATTTTGTTTTTTTAATAACTCATTTTTTGGCATGGGAATGTGCTTAAAAATAACTTTTTAACGTATAGGAATTAGCATAGAGGGGTTAAACATACTTTTTAAAAAATATTGGGTGGAGGGTATATCGCAGTAGAGCCAAAATTACTGATAAAACAAGTTAGTAATTTTGACTGACGAGAATTTTCGACGACATTTTTCGATGAGAGCAAGAAGCGAAAGAGCTTTACCAACCACTCCTTTTCCTTGGCTTCCATTTGATATGAGTTCGACAGCTTAAGTATCATAGCGATCTGATTGGCTGAAATGTGGAAATCGGATTAGGAGATTAAAGCAAATAGATTGGTAGAATTTTTAAAGGATCATTGCCGTTGCCGACAATGGCAATTTGACACGTTTGATCGCCCGCGAAACACTTTTTTTACTCCAAAAATATTTGAAAATAATTTTTTGAATTTGAAATTAGAATTTCATTTTTTTATATTGTCGACCATTGTTGAAAAAAAGGGAGATACCATTTGACGCAGAATCGGCGAGGCTTTCTGGTGGTATGAGGCTATAAAGGAGCCATCGTCGAACAAGTATCCCGTCATTTCAAATGTCCCGGTCAAATTTCTTGTTAAGCTCCTTGTCTCATCCAGTCATTCACGTAATTTTCGTCCAGATCTCTGCCAGATTCCTGTTCCAATGTGCGACGATTGCATATTTTCTGTACTGACCTCATTCACATCCCGGACTCAAACCGTACTCAGGATGCCCTGTTGGTCAAGGGTTTTGCGGAAAGGTGCAGCTTAACTGAAATTTCTCGTCACCCGATATGCAGTAATGTGGTGGACAAGAAAGAGTGCAAAAATCCAAGCTTCTTAACCAGTTTCTTTGCCGTTCGCCCGTAAATATTGTTGTCATGTCATGTGTATTATGTGTTAAATCTGAATAAAATTGAGTGTGCACCTGTTCCGTCTGCACCTCTGCCCGTTAATTCACTTGATGAAAAATCCGAAAGCTGGCAATATGCCGGACCTCTAACCACTCAGCTGCCAAAGCATAACGCAAATCTGAGGTACAACTCACATATTTTTTCATGATTCTGTTCCCTGACCACATGCTCAAACAGCATTTGGAAAGCACGAGCAACAAATTGGCGAGAGACTAACAGCAGCACACTAGTTTCCAATAGGTCATGCCCAACAGCCAAATTCAAGCAGTAGTCGGTTTTTGAGCCTATCGGCAGCCAATAGTGTAGAAGAGCAGTCAACCTCTGGTCCAACACTTCATTTGCGTCTGCATTTACTTTCGACTTGTTGATGGTGCCCTCAAAGTATGCTCCAAACAAATTTTCATCTAATTCCTCATCGCTGGATATGCTGTGCATGCCATTGTCTCGTCTTAACTTGAAGTAAAATTAGAAGTGACGAAAAATTAGGTAGAAGTAAAAAAATCTACCTGATTTCAAAGCAGTTTTTCAAAAGCACGAAGGAGATCCTCTCAGTCTGTCCAAAAAAATCGGGAAAATTGTCAAGCACTAGTTTAGCAGTTCGATACGAGTCGATGGCGTTCAACTTATTAATGTTGGAATGAAGAAAATTCTTCACACTGTCCAAGTCATTATCTCGCAGATTAGCCAACAGATCTTGAGCAACTGTGAAAACATGTGTCTGAACAAAGAGTTATTAGCCCGTTAATAAGCACCATCTCATAAAAGGCCATTTTTGGGGAAAAATTGCTATTTTCAAAAAAACTAAGATCACTTTCAGCTATGGATCCGGGTATAGCGCGCTCCGATACTTAAGTTTTAGCTTCATAAAGTTCTTTTGTTAGGTCTGCACAACGTTAAACAAAGGAAAATATCAAAACAGTTGACCTCATCTACTTCATTGCGCAGACAACACTCGAGCAGTTGAATATACTGCTTTCTGATCGTGAATATATATGCAGAAATATGAGCACTGAAAACAAACAAGTGAGTAAAGAGTCAACAGGCAACAATATATTTACTATGGCAAAGGAAGAGACAACTGAAGAATTTGGTCGTGATCAATTTCTGGAACACTTCGCAGCAGATCCTAAAAGAACAAGGTTATGAACAAAGCAATTTGCCACTAAAAAGGAAAAAACTTCATGCATTGCCACACATTTTCTGTATAATTTATAATGTTGTTTATTTCAGAAACAACTCAAAAATCAACCAGACAGTGAGAAGGAGGACAGGAGAAGCACACCCCAAAAATACAATAAAATATTTCTAGATTACTTTCAGAGAGAGATTTATTGTGAGTGGCTAAGCATAAGATCTGTTGTGAGTAGCTAAGCATGATTAGCTGTAAATATTGTTTCTAGTTAACGATGGTTAACTATGATCAACATTCATATTAACTGTGTGCTAAATGCTCATTTGTGTGAGCTGGCTCAAATTCAGAAGCAACTAGCTTGGAAAAATGTTTTGATCATCATCACCAAAAAATGAGCGGTACTAAATCATGTTCAACTACAAAGTAAAATGAAAACAGCTCACAATGATACTAGCTTCTGCAGATGTTTGTGCCCTGACATTTTCGAAGGGACTAGTTAGAACGTGTCGAATAAGCTGTAATGAAAACAGTTTTATTTCAAAGCTGTGACGTCACAATGTCTTTATTTCAGGAGTTTAGGACACTATTAGCCTTATTGTAGGGTGTGCTCTTTTATGAGCTTGATTTATTGGTAACTAGTACTGTTTATGATGATTATATACTTATATTCTTCTTTATTCATTTTTATACTGATATTTTTTTTATATTCTTTTTAGTTCAATGGTAGGGTGCAAGAGAAAGGTAGCAGTTGTTCTTATATCTTTCCTGGCCTATACTTTTGAGTTACTGTCAATGGCTTTACCTGTATGAACAAGTGAACATCTTTGGGAATGGCTGACTTTTGCAGAAGAGTAGTGATGAATGGCAAAAGTATACAACCCAATTGGTTTATGTCATCTAAAAAAGGTCAGAATGAACCAGAATACAGTCGACTCTCGATATAAGAGCACCCATTGGGACCGACAGTTTGTGCTCTTATAGCGAGAGTGCTCTTATAGCGAAGTGCTCTTATATCGAGAGTCGACTGTAATATTCTTCGTTCGTTTGAATCGCCTGGATTAAATTGTTCTTTGGCAATAAAGAATGTTTTACAGAAATGTTTGTTAGTTATCGCTGTATCATGCACCAAAAGTTTTGACCAAGCAAAACTCTTGTGTGATTGAGTTTCTCCGAGCTACACGGACCTAGGACCGGTTTAATCGTATACTCTGGCGAGGGTTGATTAATAGGGTTTTTTTTTATTAGAAGGACAACTCAAGCGTACATACGGCGGGGATCGAGACGGAGCTCAGTGGCTGTGACGTAAGAATGAATGCGACTAACAAAGCTCTTGAAGATTCGGAAGAAGAAGACATCAAGAGGTTGAATAAGAGAAGTAGCAACAGCCGGAATGTTGCGTACAATCACTTCTTTTTTCACTGGCACAAGCGATTGAATTGTGTCATGATCACGGAAAATGGTCCAAGAATCGACGATTAATAAAAGCTTATCAGGCATTTCGTCGGTGTATGCGCATTCTCGAAGCCAAGTTTTCATCAAATCCTTTGTCATAAAGTCGAGAAGTGGCAGTGAATTGACAAATTAAAAGCATGATAGTCGAAGCTTTGAGGAAAGCGTCCACCCGGCTCTTGGAGCACAACAAATAGGGGTTATAAGAGGGTTGTAAAAGGTGTCGTAAGGGGGGTGCAAGGGGGTGTAAGAGGATTTTAAAGGGGCTGTAAGGGTACTGTCTCCTCAGGGTACTCTCCCCAGGGTACTGCCTTCCCAGGATACTGTTTTCCCAGGGTACTCTTCCCAAGGTACTGTTTTCCCACAAGGTACTCTGTACCCCATTGTAAACCTGACCAAGGGTCAAGCCGAACGCGAAGCGCATCTTTTTTTTTTCGTCTCTACAGGGTAGCATACCTACGGCGGGCTCAACGCGACCCAGTTCTTAAATATTCCAATTATTTTGTTGCAAAGTTACAAATTTGCACGTTTTTCTTATCATGGCTTTAACCACTGGGCTGCCGAAGCATGACCTCACATCTTGTTTTCCACATTGTAGCTTTGAAGGAGAGGCCAATTAACCTGCCCAAATTTCAGTGGGGAGGCTATGAAAATGGGAATTCAGGGTTCTTGGGCAGTTAAGGGGTAGCGAAAAAATACTTACCTTTACTAGCGCTTTCAACAATTCCTACCAATATGTCTACCAGGCGTTTGAGTCTACCTATAATTTTTTGTGATCTAAGACCCTCTGAGATGTCAAACTCCAACCGTCAGAATTGGCGAAAAGTGGAGCATCAGCACATGTGCAAATCACATTTAAAAACTGGCGGGCATCCAATTTGAGAAGCAGTCTAAGGTTTGGAAAATTGGGGTCCCTCTCCACACCAGTAGTTGTCAACGGAGAAAAAGAGGCGGACTTTGGACGGAGCTGGATCAGGAATTTGTAGGTTTCCATTGGCACCAATTCACACTTTAAACACATGTTAAAGTCAAATGTCTTTTTAAAGTAAACGCAAAACAACCAAATTTTCGGGTAAATAACCGAAAGGATATGCTCGTCCAGCCAAACAACAGTTCAAGTAGAGCAATAGCTTGTTGCCCTGCACAATCTCACAGTCGGACAAAACTTCTTTGTTGACAAATCTCTGCAAGTTGGCGAACATCTCCTAAAACGCAATAAAATGCCTTAGATGAAAATTTTGTTCTTACAGTTTCAACTTTTTTCGAATGACTAATATTGAATCGTTACATAAGTGCTGACCTCCGCCTTCATTTAACTCAAGTTTTAATAACTCCGCCTAAAATCTTAACTAGTATTATGAACAATACTGTAGGTAAAGATGGAAGTAGAGGTAGCGGTAAAAGTTGACTGTTGATACCAGCCCTGACATCAAATTGGTAATATTCTTGAAAATTTTTAAATTGGCGCCTAAAAAAGTTTTCAAACATTTGATAATTTTGAATGAAAGTACCTATCTTACAAAGAAAATTTTTATTCTGAGAAATGTCTGTAGTCAAAATGTTCTCAGCAATCCAAATCTGAATCCATAATTTTGAAAAGTGGCTTGCTTGCCGAGATATGACCAAAAGTTCGACTATTGAGATTTTGGAACAGTGACCAACTTCAATAAAATAAATTGTCTTAAATATCAGACCTGGGTGGAGTCACTAAAAATTGAGTTAGACATGGTGGAGTTGTATTTAGGACTTATGAGACTACCCAAGTTATGCTCAAACCAACCTCGAGAGGTGAGGAGTAGTCGAAGAGAGCGTTGTTCATGACATAGATAATCCCATCAAACAGCTGGTTTTGCCGGCAGGTGGTAATCACTTGGTGAATATCCTAAATTCTCCAGTTGAAAACTTTTAAATTGGAGTCTGATTTGGTATTTTCAGGGTATACAGTGTTTATAAATCCACTTACCAATCGATCGATGGGCAACTTGGTCACAGCCACCTCAAACTGTGAGAACTGTCCCTCAGCAATCAAATAAGTCAGGAAGTCATGCACCATGGAAGCAGGTGGCTGATCCAAAAGCTCGTCCGAGATAATATCATCCAGCAACTCCAAAAATATTGACCTCGACAGTGGATCTTTCTCTAACCTAGGGTAGACAGTGTTATAAAGCAAGTCGAAATGACTGGTGGCGACACAAGCACGCTGGAGGATTAGAATGTTGGGCTGAAAATGTCCTATATTATTCGAACTCGATTTAACCCTTTAACTCGATTGTTTTAGAAATTATCCTAAATCTTTGCAACATTTTTAGGGTCGGCACAGTTATTTTCGTTGATTTTTCATATTTTTTAGTATTTCACTCTTAAAATATAATCTTTTCTATGAGTCACGGCTTACAAGAAAATTCAGTCGTTTTTCTACATATTGGTGTGTAGAACATGTGTCTTTGGCAACAAAAAGTTGAAAATTTTGTTCTTACAGTTTCAACTTTTTTCGAACCTTCAAAGAACCGTTTCTGGTCATCGACGCCAACTTTTTCACTTTTAAACTTGGAGAACCATCAATGGGCTGTCATTTTTGAAAAAGTTTTGGATCCATGCGCTTGATTGATGCGAGCAGCTGTTACCAATGCATTAGCACCTCTCAAAAAGTCATATTTGAGCAACTTTCGAACATCGACACGCAAGAGAAGGCTCTTTTCAACGCCGAAAACAGAACATGAATATCTTTAAGAACAAAAAAAATTGGATCAAAAAATAACAAAACTTAGTTATCAACCTGATAACTGCGACCTGTTTAAATTATACAATGGCGTATGGCGCATTCCAATACCTAACTTCAGTTTTATAACTCTTTCTTAAGTCTGCACATCAACAGTTTAAGTGTGTTTATCATCTATTAATTATGTCCCACCTTGTAATGCTGCACCAACTCATTCACACTTCCCTTGGAAATGCCGCCTGTAGTCAGGTCAAGTAGTTGGACAATCAAGGAAGAGATTCTGCCCGAAATTCTGGCTCTGAGGTCTAAATTAACTGATTTGTCGCGCACTCTGCCTTCGTAGATGTCGATGGAGTAGAGCAGAGCAGACGCAATTTCTCCTCTGGAAATATCAAACTTTCCTCACTTTGTTGGACATAGTGTCAACCCAACACCACATACCTAGCCACAAAGGAGTCCAATTGAGCAGTTTGATCGAGTACACTGATAGTAAAGAGTCCAGTTTGCCCGATTACATACACTACTTTGTCTAGTCGAATGAGTGATTGGTAGCAAACATTTTGAGACAAGGCTTCCACAGCAGCACTCACATTGCCACCCGTGGCTAAACCCTTAAATTGACTGCATATAAATTTTAGTAATAATTGGTAATGATGAATAAGCTTTTCAACCAGGGCAGAACAGTTACGCATAATTTGGCTGTTATAACGGGTGCGACATAAGTTCGGAACGGATTTTCAAAGCCTTATCTTCTACTATTATTATTGTTACATTTCTAAAATCTTAGTACCATTCGATAGCCCTGAGTCTCCTCTTTCGAATGACATATCACATGTTCATTTCACTCAACAAAATGACCACCATTTGCATCAATACATTTCTTCAGTCGTTTTGGAAAGTTGTCAATGGCTCTCTGAATCATTTCTTGTGGAATAGCGTCCCATTCCTTCAGCAGAGAAGCTTTCAGCGCAGCAATCGACTTGTGGGGTTTGTAGCAAGCTTTAGATTGTAGGTAGGGCCACACGAAATAGTCTATCACAGTCAGATCGGGTGAGTTTGGCGGCTAGTCACCTTTGATGGTTGCATTGTCGCACCATAAACCCCCCAATTCACATTTTTTTTTTAATATTCCTAAACAACCCATATTGACTCATGCAAATAAGAAAAGTTTGTTAAAAAACAGCTGAAATAAGAAAGTTTAAGAAATTTGACGGGATAAATAATTTATTTAACAAAGGAAATGACTATTTTGACGGGGAATTTCAATTTAAGCCATTAAAATTTGGTTTTTTGGCCTCACCCTGTAGAACGTAATAATTTTATAGCAATCTTGTGGCCCGATTAAACAGTTGAAAGCCCTGCTTTTAACCATATTTTTAGGTTATCAGTAGATATTAATTATAAAGCAGTGAACCAACCTTGAAATCAGCACTATTGTAGACAAGATCAATAACATCAAAAACTTTAGTGGAAGCAATAATTATTCCTTTGTGAATTTCTACGAGGTGCACAATCTCTCGAGAAGTGAGCAGCAACAGATGAAAGTCGTCCACCCACTTGATGTTGATTGCCACTTGCTCGTTGGGTACTTTAATCACCTTGAGTAGGGGGCCGATCAAGCTGCCATTTGCAGTCGGTTGCACTTGGTGGATGCGCACTTGGGAGCCTCTGGCCAAACATATCCTTACATCTTTGACTGATGCTCTGGCTGTGACCTGAGCACTGAAGCTCGTCACATTGATTGACATAAAATCAAACTCACGTGCAAAATTCTTGTTCTCCAGTCAAGCAGTGGAGGAGCACTAGAAGGACCATTCAACCTGAAAAAATTAGATTCAGTCTCGCTTACCCACGCACCCAAAAAGTTGAGTAACAGGATTTTTTGGAATTCTTTTTCATTTCTAAAACAAAATAAGGACAAGAGAATTTCTCGAAAAAGTCTGATCCCGGCCTTCCAGTTGTACTTATTTCTTTTAAATATGCTCATTTTTGGACACCAAATTTTGGACTTAATGTCAAAATCTTAATTTCCTTGACAAAAAAAGTAACAAACACTAGATAAAACGGGGCTTCCCTAATGGCTTCCCTCAAATTCAAAAAAACGTGTGGCACTATGTTTTAAAACATTCTTTGTTGATGGCTTCTGCGGATGCTATATACCAAAATTTAGCTTAGAATTGTGGCTACATTTTGGTATATGACATGTCCATGAGTTACCAACAAAATATAGGCCAAAACCATAAAGCCTAAGCCAAGTTCCCTTTGCCCTCAAAAGCATTTTCAAGCAAGTCAGGAGTGCTGTAGTTCAGCTCCAATTTATAACAAATTATGCAACAACCTGAGTTGAGAAATCACAGCCCCCCTCTTAATCGACAGAAGTAGCACTTGTTTCAAAGAGGCGAGCAATATCAACTGTTCAGAAGCAATCACACCTATGTTCACAGCCTTAAATTGTTGCACAACTGTATATGCTTAAACAACCAGCCAACAAATAAACCTCTCCCTTACAACCAGTAAAGATGCATCTAGCATTGCGCTTTTTGCCCACACGATCGTGCACTTCAAAAACAGACCCACCAGTGTCCACCAAAAGTAAAGCATGGCTGAAAATTAAAAAATAAACAATTAGTCAACCAATACAAGCCATAATAGGTATGGTTTTTTAAACTTTTCTCTAATAGTCCCGTATTTTTTGAGATTTTTTCTTTCTGAGCCACCCCAGCAAGCGAAAAGGGTACTTCTGCTGTTTGGTGACGCACACTTTATGAAAGTTATGTATCAGATTTTATTTGGAGGAAGAAATTTGGTGGACCCCATATTTTCTATCATTTGTGGTCGCAGATAGCTGAACTTTATATTGTTGAATGTTAAAACGTGTCAGCTCGACAGAAATAAAGGTATTTGAAGCAAAATTCGCGTTAAATTATTGAAATTTTTGGGTGCGCCACCAAACAGTAGAAGTACCGCGAAAAGACCTCAAGCATCCGAATATGTAAGCAGAATTTTAAAAGCTCTTTGGTTGCGAGATATTACAGAAATAAAAGGACCGAGGCAAAAAACCGTTGAAAACTGGGTTTACAGATAATATAGGCCATATCTCAGCAACCAAGCCACTTTCTGAAATTCTACTTTAAATTGCAGATTTCCGAGATATTTTCGCATACTGTTATGCCTCGGAAAACATTTTCCTTAAGGTCTGACGCCGGTACTCTTAAATAAAAACAAGGTCCGGCTTCAGTGCCGACGCTCTATCCACCGCTGGTCATACACTCGACCCTCGATATAGTGTCATCCTCTCGACTCGTTGGACCCACCACTGCGTCTGACCTTGTTAACTCAGTTTTTTACATCTTTTGACAATTTTGGCTTTGGTGTCTCTAAGGCAAAAAATTTTAAGACTTTTAAATTTGCTAGTTGTTTTTAGACAACTCAACAAATTTGTCGTTAAAAAAAGCCAAACCTAGATTTAATTACTTAGGCCATCGTAGGTTAACCGTGAATCAGCATGTACCCTCTTTCACCTATTTCAGTGGTTTACGGCTAACATAGCTGGCCTACCCTGAGCCTAAGTTGTATGCCTAAGTGTTGTTGAGATTTCTTGAGAGGCTACCGTAAGGGACCAAGACAAAACGTGGATCAAATACTTAAATAGAGCCAAGTGGCCTATGTCCCAAAATAAAAGAGCAGGCACAAACTTTAAAACATATTTGACATGGAGGATTCCTCGACCAGCCTGCACAATCTCCTCAAACTGGTGAACTACTTTCTTTGTGTGACATCCGAAAATAACCAATCCCCCACGATTAAATCCAATAGCCAGTTTGCAGGAATCCAGAGAGAAATCCAGAGAAGAAACTGATCCATATTCTAAAAAATGGACAAAATAAAAAATGCTTGCGTTTAAGAATCACCTTTTCCAACATGTACAAATTGTGCAAGCTTTCCGGTAGCCCTCTCAAAGATTAGAGTAAGCCCACGAGTTGTACCCACAGCCAAGTGAGACGGGCATACTGCGAGTGATGAAGCTGTTCCTCCATTCGGGCGATCTCTTACTGATGTTATTTGGTGGCTGATTGATTCTGCAATCGTAAAATGTGGGAAACCGATTTACACCATTTTTTCCAACTGCTTTGTAGTTTTCATAATTTTTTTGCAAATATAATGGCCTGAAAAAATAGCCAGAAAAACAATGCGAAATTCAAGAATAATCAAAATTATAAAAAATTGTGATGTATAACTACGGTTAATCGCGATTGCGTCCAACCCAAAGCCGATAATCACTACGATAAAAAAAACAGCTAGGGTGCCCGCTTAATAGAGTAAATACGGTATGTTAATTCACACTAAACTAAGTCAAGAGCTAACTCGATCAAAGGAAATTTTGATCATATTTTTCTAGTCATCCTTTGCAACTGACTTCATTATGCACCACTTCTAGAAGGTTTTGCAACATTTCTTTGGTCAATTGGAGTGTTGAACCAGAACAATGTATTAACAGCACGAAAAGTCAAGAGTATTGACAATAAAAGTGCTAGACGTAAAAAGAAAAAACCCTTCAAATGGAAAAAGTCTAGATCGATAAAAAGTCTAAATGCTTTTTGTGCGAGTCCGACATTGTGCCAATCTTTTTCCTCTAAATCATAAGAATCCAATTTTCTATTACGCCAATTTTCTTTTATTCGAGTTGATAAAAATTCGAGTTGGCTATAATTCTATTTTGAAGAAGACAAGATTTAGTACAGCCGATATTTACATTTCGCATTCTAAGCAATGCGTTTGGCAGCGCATTGCAATATCTCATTTCAAAAACACTGACAAACACCTAAACTTGTGAAATTTCCTTTCAATAAAAACTTTTGTGACACAATTTTTGAATAAATAGATTTAAAAATCAAAATTGGCGCCAAAAAAATTTTAAAAACTTAGTGTGACGTTTAACCACAAAATGGACATTTGTCCACTTCGTCACGACTGACATACGACTCGCTACAAATTATGACTCGCTACATCGACTCGCTACACTTGCGACTCGCTACATCGACTCGCTACACTTGCGACTCGCTACATTGACTCGCTACACTTGCGACTCGCTACATTGACTCGCTACACTTGCGACTCGCTACATCGACTCGCTACACTTACGACTCGCTACATCGACTCGCTACACTTTTAAAGAAAGACTCTTTAAAGTACAAGGAAATATAATTTAGATTTTAGTGCTAAAAATTTTAGTGCTTTTACACTTTTTTTTTATTGCAAAGACAAAACAAAGAAGTTCAGAACAAACAAATAATTTATAAAATTCAATCAAAACAAAGGAATATTAGCCGGATTTTCTACTTGATTCTCTTCTATTTCATCTGACAACTGCGCGTGATTTATTTCGTCATGCAAACTGTCTTCTTCCTCATCTTCGTTAAGAACTTCCCTAAAAAAGAAAAAGGTAAAGTATTCAAACGGTAAGCCAAAAACATACCTAAATTCGGCAGAGCTGATACCCATTAAGCGGCCAACGCGCGAAAGATACTTGCTAATCTTGCGCTCGTAGCGTCCCGTGCGCAATAGTCCATCCTCACTCGACAAAAACTCCAAGAGTCTATCCTTTAAAAATTGAGAATGCGTAAATCAAAGAAATCACTAAAAGCAAATACCTTTGCCTCAAGCAAACTTCTAGTAATTTCTGCGTAATCGACTGTCTGCCTTCTTGGTGGCTCGCGTCCCTCATAAACATTCATAGCATCTAACTCTTCAGTATGTGTGAGCTAAACCAAGTTTTTAGTGTTTTTGTATCGTTCCACCGTTGAATCAAACCTGTTTGAAAGCGACTGCCCAATGACCTAACTTCGAATAAAGAGAAAATGAAGACGCTGCTTGCTGTGATAGCTTTCTGCATGATTTGTAGTACGAGGACCTTCGTATCCAAACAAGCACAAAATTTCACCGCGTGAAATCCACGTATTTCTGACGCAAAAGGTTAATAATCCTAGTATTAGGTAGTGCTAAAAAGAAAAAGGCTTACTCAAAATATTGGAGAAGTTCTTCCAATTTGTTTTTAACGCATAGCGTGAAATCCGCAGCGGCGATTTTCCCTCGAATCAAGTGAAGACAGCTGACCCATTCGAGCATAGGCGTGATTTGCAAAGCGCCAATCATTCTAACAATTTTTTGGACATGTTCATTTTGCTCGTATTCTGATGAAAGACCAATATTCTGCACCTAATATCTATAATTTAACAACTAGGACAAAAGTAAATAAGCACCTTTCGGTAGAGACCTTGCTTCACGTGAAACGAGCACAGTTTCACACTCACTCCAGGAAACACTTCTGCAAAAGACGAATACGCCGCAATTTCTGCATCAAAGTTTGCATAGCGAATAGAATTAATGACGCCTCGATTTGACAGTGCCTCTTTTACTAAAACATCCAAATCTATAGGATTGGCAAAGTTTCGAAAATTTCGAAGCTTCAATTTCATTCGAAGAGATTTGGTTCAAAAAAAACCAACATTTTGAAGCTTTAATTACACATGCTAATTGTATCTTTGTCAAAATCCTACAAATCTAACCTTTTTCCCACATGCGCCTGTAAATTTCCGTCGTTTTTCTTTTTAGCAAGACAGTGACCAATGGAGTGGAATGTGTTCCGCGTATTAGACCAAAAATTCTGTAGATTTGCTTGGTTCCCTTTGGCGCATATTTAAAAGTACCATCCGAAATGATATGGGTACAGTTTTTGAGAAGGTTCAGTTGATGAGAGGAAGAAAAAATGAGCATGTCATCGTCTAAACGTTAAAGAACATCATATTTTGCAAAAACCTACAAAATCATAAACAAAGATCATACCACCATATAGAAGCAGCATTTCATTGAAATGTTCTTGGCCGGTTCTTGCTTCGGCACCACGCAGAGTTAGCCTCATCGCTCGGTTTTCCACAGACATAAATTCTTTGAAGGTGCTTACATTTGGATATTTTTTTCGCTTAGCACGATAAAGAGCACCCTCCGTCGCTACCACGTTACCAATGGTCGCATTGCGAATTTCGAGGAAATCTAAACATACAAAATATACAGATTACTTTGATTTTATATTAAAGATTGCCTCGATCTAGAACATTCGACTCCTGAGCAATTTTGCAATCAATCCTTACTCTAGCGACAGAAAAGCATATCTGATTGTTTTCTTGTACGACATCCGGAACAGTTGAAGTAAGCATATTTGATCCCGTCTCTCACAGTCGATCTTCCGGCCTTAGTCCAAACATAACATCCCCGCCTGTCTTCAGCGTATGTTATAGGCGCTGATCTTACTCCAATTCTCTGCGAGTGAACTTTTTCCACGTTAGCCATAACAACAACTAAATTATATGATAAACTTAAGCGGCGGAAAAAAGAAGAGTTAATGATTAATAAATACTATTTCCTTGTACTTTAAAGAGTCTTTCTTAAAAAGTGTAGCGAGTCGATGTAGCGAGTCGTAAGTGTAGCGAGTCAATGTAGCGAGTCGTAAGTGTAGCGA
>BBSZ01006380.1:0-11442 GCA_000981365.1 Subanguina moxae | reverse complement strand
GTGTAAGCATCCCAGTTGGATGTGTGGATATAAGGCAAAGTTCAGCACAAATAATTTGTGACACATTACACATTTCAAGCCTTTAGTTTTACAATTCCTTGTATTTTACACGGTATTCACGTATTGTCTACAGGGCGTGTTCTCATGCTAAACTGGCCAGCTATAGCAGTTGTTTGAGCACATTCTTTACTTTTCGCCTGACTTTTAACACCAAGCTGTCAAGTGAGCGGTCCTCTGTCAGGTTGGCCTTCAAACCATCACAGACTCTGCCTTCCAGCTCCAGTGGACAATGGGCTCTGAAGTGTAGCTTCAGAGCCACATCCTCCTTCAAGTAGACTGTGCGCGACACATTCCTATGCAGGCGATGCAAAGCAAAGTGGTTGAACACACTTGCTATGCTTTTTGCACTGCAATATGTTTAAGATAGACTACCTTTTCAGGCTTTTTACTATCTAACCTGATGAAACTCTTGCCATACTGCTCTTTGTCCTGTATTGTGGCGGAGCGAAGAGGTATGTTGAGGAGACTCTCTTCCTCATCCTCTGCTTGGTGTTGGGCAGAGAATTTGAAAACATTGCTGACTGAGATGGCTGAAGGCTGGGCTCGAATAGAAGGCAGTACGGATTGCAACATTGCTTGCCAGTTCTGATGCTTCAGTGGCACTACCACTTCATCTGTATCTATGATCAGAACAAAGTCAAAATTCGAGACAACATATCTAAATTTTCAAGTTTAATCGTATTTCTCTTTATTAGAATCATAATTAGATATAATAATTGAGATTATTGGACAACTAGCTAAGGCTAGTTCCACTCGGTTGACCGCGTCTTTTTATACTTGATTTCATTGCTCATAAAAGTATGCTCTAGGTGCTTGTGCTGCTTCTTCAACTTCTTCCTCATTTATGTACCTGTGTGCCGGAAAATAGTGATCTTCAATGAGTTTTTCATAATAAGTAGGTTCATTTCTTTCGTTCACTGATATTGGCAAGTTAAATTATGGGGACCTTCTTATTTTCCTTGTTTTAACGGAAGATTTCACGATTAGCCTTTGGTATAGTGTATCCTTTTTCTTTTTGATCCTTTTGACTGTACAGCCATTTCATATGTAGTATTTTCCCTCATTCTCTCTGTTGTATTCAAAAACGTGTTTGTGAGGTTATCTTTTGGCATAAGTATTGTTGATAGCTCTCAGGAATATTGGATACCAAGAAATAGCTAAAAGTTTAAACTGCACTTTGGTGTACAACATTCCCAGGAGCCATCCACAAAATGTTTGTCAAAACAGGGTCTACGACAAAATATACCCGCCGATTTGGGTTAATCACGCGAACCACAATAACGTCCTAGACTCGCAATTTACGAACTTTTCGCTCTGTCATTGGTTCATTAGTTTTCACAGTGTGAAGAGTTGGCTATAAAAAGACCCGCTATACCGCTACTTCATGTCTAAGTAATGTGAAAGGTGAAAAAAACAATAGAGAATAACATTGCATCACTAAACTTGAAAATATTTCTTTTCACCGAAATCTAATTTTTCTTCCGCCAAAAGTTATGATGTCCTTCTCCACCTATCGCTTGGTCAATGCAAGGCTAATTTTGTGTCTAGAATCCAGTTTTGCAGTCATGTTATAATTTTTTTTTCGTTATTTTCTGGCCTGACTTTTTACTTTTCTATTCATATCAGTTACATTTGACCTATTTGTATTTTTTCTGACTTTAGATGTCTCCAGCCAAGAATGCACTTCTTTCTGAGTGTCGAAGAGCGAAAGCAGGTTAGTTAATGAATCTTGAGATGTTGGAGGACTTCGTCAAAAATAAAGGTAATCAATCATGAGTGGAAGAATATGTAAATGCTTGTTGTTATTAAAACCGTTTTTGCCTTGGTTTCCCCGTTGTTCGCTGTCGAATGGCTTCATTTGTTTCCGAAGTGCAAACCCAAACTAGTTCAAACTATATCAAGAGATATGATTTCTTAGCGCAGTTCCTTTTTTATTTTCTTCGCAGAATTGTCAATATTTAGAATGGGCGCAATTCTGGAAAAAGAAGGTCGTTCAAGATCAGAAGGTGTGCAGATAGCTTAATAATATGTGCTATAGCAAACATGAAAAATCCGACTCTTAGACGTCAACAATAGCCGCTTTTGATGAATGTCTGAGAAAGCCTGGAATTCTTATCAGGTTTTTGAAATTTTTTTATCCAAAGTTCTGACCTAAAATCCGGCCTGAAGACATTTCTCTATCGCCAATATAATTTGTGTCCGCGTTTTATAAGCACTTTTAAACTTTTGACGTGTGTATGCATGCGGCGCTTTTTTACTACGTTTAGTAAAAAAATGTGTTGGGACACACATAAATACTAGGTTTTAATTTGGTCCTAACCGCAGAAATAGTGATATATCCGCTCAGCCCTCGATAACTGTGTGTCCCAAAAAAACTAGGCTCAGAGTGCCGACCTATTGAGGGCTGTCTGTATTGATATTTTGCGACATTGCAGGCAGTCATAAAAAAGTTTGGTAGCCTTGGTGGTGTGTGTGAAAGCCTTTTCCGTCACATCAGCAGCATCTGTACAATGTGGTTTTAGCCGGCAATAGGAAATATTTCATGAATTTGCTGTTTGCCGGTGAGGGCGGTTTTATTAATTGTACATAGCTGAAATGCTGACAGCTTTAATTAAATTCAACTTATACACACTGATGAAAATACAATGGTGCCGAGAATATATGTAAATATGTAAGCAAGAGTAAATAAATCTAAGCAAATGGAATACATTTAACATGATGATTTTTAAGGGACGATTATCTCAATTTATCTATTCAAAACCAGGAGAGGCAACTCTCAACTTTTGTATGTCAAGAGGTTTTCTTATCGACGCTGACAGGTGCAGTTCATTTCTCTTTGCTTGAAGGTGATTAGTTGCTCCTCGAACATTTCTATGCGGCTTTTAAGTTGCTTTATGATTTGTTCGTTCTTGTGGTTCTGAAAAGTTGTTTGATTATAAGACTACACACTATTGTAATATGTGACCGGAAAGTGTTGCCTTTTCCGAAAATCAGTCTTCTCTCCACTTTGGCTTTTTGTATTTTGAAGAAAACCTTTTCACCATTTTTCCCAAAGATAAAAAAAGGAAACGCATACAGATTAGGCTCTTGGACCTGGGGCTAATTCCTCCGGCCAACTAAAGTTGAAAAGTGAGTACTAAAAGCTAACATGGGCTGAAAAATGGTTTTTTGAAAAAAGTCAAATGCCGAGACTCATGGCTCTTGGTAAACTCGAGCACTCTATGCCTGGTTTTTGCTCAACCTTTTGCTAGCATAACTAACAAATTAAATGCTAAAAATTAGAAAGTTGCCAACCTGCAAGGAATGAAGCACATTCATGGCATAATAAATTTTCGAGAAACCTAAAATGTTCCAGCTTTTTTTTTTTGATTGGAGACATAGTGTATAGCAGAATATCGAGGTCAGACTGCTTTAAACACAACCTGTTTTTTTTCAATTATATTATTTGTCTACTACTATTTTTGCTCAATTTTTTAAAAGAACTGGTTTTGAACATAAAAATTTTAACTTCTTTCAGGCACCTATCCCCTTAGAATGTAGCCAAGATCTAAGGCTACATTCTGATGGTCAAAAACGCAGTGGCAAAAAAATTTTAGAAAAAATAGTACAGTCAATCTTTAGTAGAATGACCTCTTTGACTCCTCAGCGTCACGATTTTTCAGTCGTTGCCAACTCGGAGCTTGCCCTAGGAAGTAATTGTATGGATGGGGCCTTTGCATTGAGGGTCAACATTGCAGTCGAGACTCGATTTAAGGTAATTCAGGGGAAATAACTAACTGTTAAGTTAAATCGGGTTTCATTTTGCCTGAATTTAGTGATCCAATTCACAACCAGCATTACGTTACATCGAGTCTCCTTACTGTAGTCATTTTGACTATTCGCTGACCAATCAAGCCAATACTAGAGGGTTTTCATAGTCGTTACATCAAGGATTGACTCTACTAAAAAGACACTACCGTACTTATTTTAGTAGCCAAACAGGATTCCTGTCACAGGATCCTATTGAAGAAGCCAATTTACCTTGGTCCCTCTCGTGAATTTCTTTTTCATATGTTTAATTGACCGCCCTGCTTTTTTGGTTTGATTATCGTGGCTTGTTGAGAGCCCTAATCTCCATGATCACCTATCCAAAAAAAACAACAACTGAAAAAGAGGGGGACCAAGGCAAATTAACGGACTAGCTTCTTCAATAGCGAACCCGGTAAGCCTCTAATAATCGGATAAACCATGTTTTGCTGCATTTTTATCCTGAAGTCAACAGATGTTTTATGTTGAAAAAAAGTCGGAAGTTTTTTTTGGAAACTTTGGAGAAGACAACACTGTCCGAACAACCTAGAATTCCTACCCTGCTTTCCAACTCGTGCAGCCGATGCTCCTTTTTTTCCTGCTCCCGCTTTGCCTTATCCCTACTTCTCCGAACTGCATCGTTGTTCTTCTCCCTTTTTTGCCTGTACTGTGGGTTTTTCTTCTCACTATCTGGTTTGATCCGGTACTTGCGGGGCTGAACTCTGCCTGTGCTGAAGGAAGCCTCGCTACCTTCGTTAACATTGGAGTATTGATCCTCATCATACTGAAAGTGCGAATTGTGAGAGGGATCGAGATGGGAATCAAGGGGGGTAACCGTCTCATGCTCCACTTTGATATTGGGCATTAGAGCAGAGTTTTTGGAAGTGCTTGGCAGAAGCGAATTGTCCAAACCACTGCCGTAGGTGACTTCTTGTTTGTAGAAGGAGGGTTGCATTTGGGTGTGCTCGTAGACCTGCTGGTTGGAATAGTTGTCTAAAGAAATTTAATCAATGGTGAGTCAAAGCTATCTTATTGCTCACCAAACTGATCATTGGCCAAGACCACATTGTTATATTGGAGGGCAGAATAGTAACGGTCTTTTTCACGCATTGTTTCGTCCAGTTCTTCGTGACTCTGACTATTACGTTCTTGCTCTAGATCAAAATCTCCCACAGTATCGTCAGCTCCTACGTAGTCAAGAATATTGAAGTCTGAAGTCTGCCAGCCGGCGGATAACTTAATCGATAAATAATAACTGAGACCAGAATAAATTTTAATCAAAAAGAAAAACAATCTAATCTGCTGCTATGATGACACATTATAAGAAAACTGATGAAATAGCTTGCTTCACTCACCTCGTCCTCGCTTCCAATGCTGTATCCTCCTCCTAGGTTGGGATCGTTGTGTTCTGACATTAAAAAGTTCTTGGCTGAAAAAGACATGAATATTATTGTTTTTGAACAACACACAAAAAGCGATGATGAAATAGTCAGATGAAGTAAATGGACGGAAAGGGACAGGCTAATGTGTTTATGTGTGCGTCCGTCATCATGAATCATCAAAGAGCGGAAACGCACAGCTGGAAAGACATTCCGTAGAAGGGAAAAAGTCATAGAGAGAAGAGTAGAAAAGTAATCGCCTGCAGAACCTCGTGTGTTGAAAATACATTGGTGGGTAGAGAACATCAAAAAAAGAAGGGGCGGGAAATAGTGTCAGTTGGATGACACCAGACATCAGTAAGCAAAAGACAGTAGGCAGAAAAAGCATGAGACTGGTGTTTTGCATAGCGATTGTTTGAAAAGGCGCCAATTTAAGCATATTTTGCTTCTTGGTCAAAACGTCCTCTTCAGATCTGTGCAGAAGTGCATTAAGAGCATGTCTACAATGGTGGCCTTAAGCTGTGGCATTTAGCTGTATTTTTTCGTCATTGTAGACATTTTGTGGCGTTTGGCTTTGCTGTTAAGCTGTACTTAGTAACATCAAATCGCTAAATCGTAACGCCACAGCTTAAAGCCACCATTGTAGACACGCCTTTACATATTCTGTCGAGTATCCTACTGAACTCGTAGACAATACAGTCGACGCCCGATGTAACGATCACCCCAAAAAAATTTCGATCTACAGCTGGGTCCGACCATTTTTTTACCTCAATTTTCGACATCCTTTGCTAATTTTGATGTTAATGTCTCTAAGCCAAAAAATCGCAAGGATTCTGAATTTGCAGTCGTTTTTCAAAAAGTCAATATTATTGTCGTCCAAAAATAGAAAACTCTATGTAACGATCATCCTTTTTGAAAAAAAGGTGATCGTTATATCGAGCGTCAACTGTATGTGTAATGCTGAATATTGAGTGATGCGAGTGCAAATTGATACAATATATAGGATTAATTTTTTTGGCGTGCATTTTTTCTTATCTCCTTCTGTTCATTTTATCGTGATAATGGAGGTTGAGATTATGTCTGATACGTGCGTGACTGCCTACTTTTGTAAACGCTGTTGACCCGTTTGTATGACTAAATTGTATCGACTTTGTAGATCTAAATTATTCTGCGGTGATACCACAGTTAGAAGGCAATGGATAAACTTTTGAAAAAGAAAAAAGTGAGTGATACTTTGTGATAATATCATTCTGGTTCTGCTAATTGTTTGTATTTTCCAGGAAGAGGATGAGCAACAGCGACTGCAAGAAGCGTTAGAAGAATTTCAACAAACATTTGAGGATGGCTCTGGCAGACACGTACCGAAAACTTTCATTCGAGGGGATATTGTAAACGCGAATAAATCTAGTAGGTATTTGTGTTGTCTACAAAAGGAGCTAGAACTCTTCATTTTTTACATGTAATTTGTTTCAGTGGGAACTTCGCCAGCTGTTTACAAACCGGTTCCAATACAGAACAAGCCACTTCACCAGTCGGGGCCGCCGCAAAGTATTGAAAAAGCCAAGAAAATAGCCGAAGAAACAGCCCGAAAAATTATGCAAGAAGCCAGTCAGAGTAAGCATAAAATTCCGCCTAATCGACCCCCGAAACCAGGTGCCAAGAAAGTTGTTCAGAGCACCAAGATGACTAATTTGGAAATTTTCAAAGAAGAGCTGAAGCAGTAAACTTTTTTTTTAAATGTTTTTCTGTTTTCAAATCCTGTTTTGAAGGGTCCAAGCAATGAGACAAGAGCGCAAAGGTCTCCGACAGCAATTGCAAGAAAAGCTAGGTGTGGACAATGAAGCGATCGATAGAATTGCTCCTCCCTTAGACAATCCCTATCTTACTTCTGGTGTGTCCGAATTTGAAGATGATCCGTCGACAACCAACCTCTATGTCTGCAATATGCCTTTAGATGTATGTTTTCCGCATAATGTTCAACTTTTCAACTGTGCCAATTAAACTGCATTATTAAAACTGCATTATCTTTTTGTTAATTTAAGATTCAAATGGAAGATTTATATGAAACTTTTGGTTCGTTTGGCCCTCTTGCATCTGCTAAGATCCTCTATCCACGCAATGATGAAGAGCGTCGCCGTGATCATCTTTGTGGTTTCATTGCCTTTATGTCAAGAAATGACGCAGAACGAGCTTGGTGTGCTATGTCTGGAGAAAAGGTCAAGGGTTCTGAGTTACGTGTTTCTTGGGCAAGGCCTGTTCCAATTCCTCCTGTGGTAGATACTTTTAAATGTTTGAAGTTTGCCTTCCAGACTGATAAATTGCATTTACAGCCATTTTATGTACCGATTCCTTTGCGAGAGCTTGCCATGCCGGATCCGCCCTCTGGTTTACCGTTCAATGCGAAGCCGTTGAGCAGCGATCTCAGGGATTTTCTAAAGAAGTATGGTGATCTTCCACGGCTCAACGCTCCTTTGCCTAATGACAATGTAGCACTGGTGGAAGACTACCAAAAGGTTTTGCATTTGATTGCACGCTTAATGGACTCTTTAACATCAACTAATCGACGGCGCTTTTTGTTGTAGATGATTTCTAATTCAGTTGTGCGGGTTGTTCAAGTCTCAGATAGATAAGAGTTTTTTTATTACCTTAAAACATTCTTTGCTATAAACCCACTTTTGGAAAAAGATAAAAGGAATACTGGCTCTGATTTCCGATCTTCTTTTTCAGAGCCTTGCTGATGCTCATTCATCGAGTAGTGGAATATCTTGTGCGTGAAGGACCGTTGTTTGAAGCAATTGTAATGGCGAGAGAAAGAAACAACCCAATGTACAGGTGAAATAAATAGTTTTTATTTTTAAATGTTCACTTATTTTGTAAAATTAAGGTTCCTATTCGAAAATCACCACCCCACGCACGTCTACTACAGATGGAAGCTTTACTCGATTTTGCAAGGCGAAGACAGACTTAAATGGAGATTGGAAAGGTTTCGTATGTTTGAAAGTAAGGGCTTTTGGGTTCTTCGAATTTTTTCAAGTTTTAAAATTACAGATGGATCCTGGTGGGAGCCGCCACCTCATTCCTTGTTTGAAAATGGAATGCCCCCGCAGCTTTATGATACTGCCTATGTGCCAGCTCGACGGGGAACTATCCGATATGAAAAGGTTTTTTCGACCATATTTACATAGTTTTGTTTTTAATTTTTAGATGTCTTCTTTGCGGAAACGACGTGCCAGAGACTCTAGCAACAGTGGAAGTGATGAGGAAAAGACTGAAAAAAGCGATCAAAAAAAGCATCGAGGAATTCTAGATGACAGGGACAGAGAAGCATTTGAAGAAGTTCTAAGAAATCTTGTGCCCGAGAAGAATTCGGTCGGAGATGCAATGGTGTGGTGCGTTGAGCATGCGGATTGTGCCAAAGAGATAGTGCAATGCATCTATGAGTCACTGTGTATCAGAGAAACGCTTCTTCATAAAAAGGCTTCTTTTTGTTTTTAGATCTCTAGCAGTGTGTGTTATATTGATGTTTTAGATTGCTCGTGTCTACTTGATTTCGGATGTTCTGGCGAATTGTGGAGCAAGACTGCGAGATGTTTTTTATTTTCGCCAATACTTTGGCGATGTGCTTCAGAAGATTTTTGTGGTGTTGAACGAAACTTTGGAAGGCATTGCGAGCAGGTTAAAGGCTGAGCAATTTCGCTCGAGGGTGATGCTGTGCTTCAGGATGTGGGAGGACAATGCTCTTTATCCAACAGATGTGCTTATTAATATGCAAAACATATTCTTGGGATTGACGAAGGTGAAAAACGTAAAAACGTTGCTTTTATTATATAGGTGAATTTAGCCAAACGCTAGCGAACAGGGAAGTGATGATGTTGACGATCTGGATGGTGAACCGTTGGCCGAAGACATTGCAGATGCGGATATTGACGGGATACCACTCGATGACGAGGTTCGGTCGGAGAATTTAAATAGGACTGTCCTGCCAAGTGAAAATCCTATGTTCAAAACATCTTCATGGAGTCAGGTAGCTAATTTTTTCCCGTAACATCTTTCTCATCTGCATTAAAAAGCTCTTTACTTTTGTTTAAGTTGTGAGGAATGATTTGAAACAGTTTTGTCTCGAGTGGAAATCGGTGTGATTGCATTGTGCCACTTCCTTCGAGATCATTCGTTGGATAGTCATTGTAGCGTATTGTTGTTTTTATAAATCGTGCTCTGTTATATTTAGTGAGTTGTTTATTACAGTCGAACCCCGCTATAACGGAATTTTTTTTCGGTCCCTTGAATTCCGTTATAGCGGGGTTTGACTGTATTGAGTGATATACCTAAAACGGTTAGGCCATGGGTTAGAGTTCATGTAGATTTCGCAGGACCATTCTATGGGGAAAATTTCTTGTTTAGAGTTGATTCTATGTCAAAGTGGTGAAGTTATTATGATGTCTAATATTTCTGCGAGTTCTCTAATCTGAGCCTTAGAAGTTCTATTTGCTAGATACGGTTATCCAAAAGTTCTGGTTTCGGACAACGGTCTACAGTTCATTTCATTCAAATATTTGTGTTTTGTCTTCTCTCTCTTTCATTCTGTTATCTTTTAAAATGCTACTTCTAAATTAAGTGGGAAGATATTGTGAGGAATGATTTGAAACGGTTTTGTCTCGAGTGGAAATCGGTGTGATTTTATTGTACCACTTCCTTCGAGATCATTTGTTGGATAGTCATTGTAGCGTATTCTTGTGTTATAAATTGTGCTCTGTTATATTTAGTGAGTTATTTATTGTTGAGTGATTTACAAGCGCGTATTCCGTATTTCTAATACAGTCGACTCTCGATATAAGAGCACTTCGCTATAAGAGAACTTCGCTATAAGATCACTCTCGGTATAAGAGCACTAAAAAAAAATTTGGTTGGCCGTAAAGACAGATAAAACAGACAAAGTTTACCTTCGCTATAAAGCACTCTCGCTATAAGAGCACAAACTGTCGGTCCCAATGGGTGCTCTTATATCGAGAGTCCACTGTATAGCAACTTATTCATACAAATCCAATATACATTCTTTTTATTACAACAGGTTGACACAGAATCTGAGCCAACAGTATCCGTGAGCAAGTGGGATTCCATAGAGCCAAGCAAATGGGATGCACCACAAGACGTCGTAACTCCATTTTTCATTAAAGATGATGCAGATCATGGCTGTAGGAAAAAAGAAGATGAAGATCTAGAGATCATCGTTCTGGATGCCCATTGTAGCAACAAGGAGGTGGAAGAGCAGCGAGCAGAAAGCAGCAATAGTTCAAAAGAAAATGAAGAAGAACGCAGAAAAATGCTTCGGGATATTGAGGTCCGCTTCTGTCGCAATATATCATCCGCTTTTTCGTTAATATTTCTTAATTTAGGTGAAAGTAATGAAACTCCAGGATGAACTTGAGTCGGAGAATTGTCACAATGTGGATGAAGAAATATCAAATTATAGGAAGAAATTGACTGTTCAGATGGAGGAAAAGCTGGTTAAATCAGTGAGAAAGCAGGCTAATTCCTCTAGAGACAAACACAGGAAAGATAAGGATAAAAGCTCGGAAGAGAAATCAAGAAAGCACTCCAAGGAGCGAAGCGATTCTAAGAGTGACCGTAGTAGCAAGGAGAAAACTCGAGAGGAATCTAACAATATTCGATCTGAGCTGCGGGATGATAATAGAGACAGAGAACGTAGAAGCCATAGAGATGAGAGTTCCAGATCTTCGAGGGAGAGTCGCGCAAGAGAGGATCGCTATAGGACAGATGATCATGAAAGGTTTGGAATAATAGCGTCTTGCTTATAACTTATTTTTATAATCTTTGGTCAGCGACTGTTATGGCTCAGCCAATTGGCTTGACTTAACTATCTCGTTGCCTACTACTTCACTGCCATTTTTCTCAGCATCTTCTACGGTCTACGAATCAACAATATGCTGTTGGTAACATGTTAAAAAAAGCTTTCGAACGCTGGTCAAGCCAATCAGTTAAGCCATAACAGTCGCTAATCAACGAGTGCTAAAGAAAGGATGGTATTTTTTCCTAGGGCCTAAATACTGTTTCCTGGGCCTAAATACTGTTTTCTAGGGTCTAAATGCTTTTTTCTAGGGTCTAAATACTGTTTTCTAGGGTCTAAATACTGTTTTCTAGGGTCTAAATACTTTTTTCTATGGTCTAGATTGAAATGTGGTTGTTTACACATGTTTTG
>BBSZ01006378.1:0-11126 GCA_000981365.1 Subanguina moxae | reverse complement strand
GATCTCCATTACCTCTGTGTCACTGAAAAGAAAAAAGCGTTCCACCAGTTGCGAGCTGATCATCTATGGTCAAGTAGTCGTCTAGACCCTCTTCCGCCAATTTCAGCCGCTGCAGCCTTGCCCAGAGGATGCTCCGGATCACCTTCAGCCGGTTTAAGCCGGTTGCACTTCCTCGCCCATCAGCTCCGCAATTTATTCTTCTTCAACCTTCACAAAACCGGCCTTTTTGAAGCCAGACTTGGCGTCGAAAGCGCCTGATTTATGTTAAATCGAGGGTCAATTAGTAGGCTGGGGCCAGAAAAAGTTTATGTTAAATCGAGTTTTATGTCAAATCCAGTTATGTTAAATCGAGTGTCACTTTACCTTAATTTCTTATCAGGCCAACCAAATCGATCTCAGAGTTATGTTAAATCGAGTTTTAACTGTATGTGTTTTCTAATGTTTTTCTGATGATTTAATGAAGTGTCTTTAGTCAAAACTTAATAAAGGACCGGCTTTGGCAGTCAAAAATGCTATTTTGCATGCAAAAAAATGTTGAAACAGATCGCTATATAACTTCTCTTCGAAGTCAATACGTTGACAATTTCGCGTGCCTACAATCGTTTCAGATACTTAAATTACCGTCGGTCGTTTTCCGGGGATTGGTCCCCCTTCAAAAATCAATTGCAAAAAATGAACGTTCTCTGATGTGAATTATCAAAAAGGATCCGTTGAAGACAGCAACTCATGTTACAAAACATGCGAATGTACGCCTGGAATGAGACACTTGTACCGCCAGCTGAATCGCCAAGTAATTTTTAAATGTTATGCAAAAAGGCCGATATAACGTTACTGTAGAAGAGTTCACTGCTATCCAAATACTGTAGATTTTTTTTATTGAACCCTTTCCAGTCTTTTTAACCGAAAGCTGAAAATTCTGGACCTTATTTTTAACCCTCTAATTACAACAAGTCATTTAATACCTGATTGAAAAGAAAAGATTTAGGGCTACACGCTGAAAAATCAAAGTAATAAAGCTTATACGTCCAGCGCCTTTTACGGTGACCCATTCCATAGCTGTTCTTTTATTCGATCCTATAATACTACGACCACAACACACGCGGGTACAAGAAAAACAGGGATGATTACAATAATTATTTTTATTGCAGACTGCTTTTTTTTCGGGATGGGCCATCAGCGTTGTTTAAACTTAGAGGCCGGTGAGTCTTCATGGGTTGCGCGGATCCAGGCACCAGAGAGAGCACGACCATCAAACGCTCGCTATCACCAGCAAAGCGTTTCTTCAGACCAATAGGAGGGTCAGAGCAAATATTCTTAGTCGTCGCACGGGTTGCCATACCACCAGTCGTATTGCGGCTCACATCACCACCACACAGTCTAAATGCTTCTTCAAGTTTTGCTACGCTCAACGAGTCAACACCAACATTTATCAAAAGTATTTAAAAGCTTACTAACTTGTAAGTCCCAGTCCTCATTCTTAGCTATGAATCCTGCTGCCACTCATGGCTTCTCAAAAGCTTCTTCGGCGTATCTCTTAAACGCGCTCAGAGCTCGAGCATCTTTAAAGATCATTGGTTTGAGTTTTATCGAGCCTAAGCACACTGCCGCGCGCAACCCATCCCGCAGAAGTTGCACACATTGCTATTGCTTTAATATCTGAAAAGGGACAATCAAGCAACAGCAACGTTCACAACGTACGGTTCAACACGCGACAGTCCAGTATCAAAAAATAAAAAAAAAGAATTTAAAAAAAATTCAGGAGCCAATTTTATTTACTAACTGCATATTTTCACTGTGCAACTTTAATTTTCATGATCATTTTCTCATGCTCATCCACTCCTTGTGGTTTTTTTACACGATTTTAGGCTAATTTTTTTGAGCTTAACATGCTTAAATGCTTGTTTTTTATTGCTCGTTTTCCCTGTTTAGACTTGTCTTGAAAGGAATTCCCACAAGTTTAGGTGTTTGTCCATGCATCAGCCCAACCAAGTGGATGCCCACTTGGTGTAATTTTTTTTTCATGCTTTCAGGCTCCCAAACCATTTTTTCTGTATTGATTACAATATTTTAGAGAGGATATAAATATCCCAAAGTGCTATTTGAGCGACATTGCGAAAAATCGAAAAAAAATCGAAAAAACACCTTTAAAATGGTAAACCGTCTTTAAAACGTTCGAATTAGCACAGGAAAAAGGGTTTCACAGCCTTAAAAGTAAGAAAAGAAAATCACACCAAGTGGACATCCACTTGGTTGGGCTGATGCATGGACAAACACCTAAACTTGTGGGAATTCCTTTCAAGACAAGTCTAAACAGGGAAAACGAGCAATAAAAAACAAGCATTTAAGCATGTTAAGCTCAAAAAAATTAGCCTAAAATCGTGTAAAAAGACCACAAGGAGTGGATGAGCATGAGAAAATGATCATGAAAATTAAAGTTGCGAAGTGTACAAGTGCAAAGTGCAAAATTTGCATATTGCAAATTTACTAAGAATTTGCACTTTGCAATTTGCATTTTGGAAATTTGCAGTTAGTAAAACTGGCCCATGAAGTCATTGCGAGCCAATAAGACATAGGTTCTGTAGCATTTTTCTGCTCTTTGAAACGGCATATTACATGTGTTTGGTGTATTTGAAATGGCATTTTACATGTAAGGTGACTTAATAAAATTTTTGAAAAATAAATGGGTTTACTACAGTGCAGATTTTGCCTTGCAACCCGTTATTTTTGTCCGCTGCTGTATAAATTTTCCCCTTAAATATTACGCAACCTGTTTCCACATAGAAAAACCTGGTTCCAAGCACACCAGAAAAACCTATAGCCGAAACCATGACCACTCCAAGTAATTGTAGACGCACAGACAGCCACTGAGAAGCAGCTAGACAGGAGTATTGAGCACATAGGTTTTTGTCCATTCGTTCTCGTAAAATACTTGTAAACCTTAAAGAAACAAGAACAAGTAATTGTCATGTGTCCGATTAGAACAAGTATGCCCACAAGTTCATCTTTGCCCAGTTTCCTTCAGTTCGATAAGAAAAACGCTTTTCAACGTGGGGTGAGTGGCTCAGATGTCTCCCAGGAAAACCACATATGTTCTAATAAATAGGCATTGCTGTAAATTTTTGAATCAGCAGTGGAGATTTCCATCTAGTAAAGACTGTTCTTTAACTAGAGTAATTAAAAGTTCAGTAGGGTAGCGAAAATAAACTTTTCGACAAACTTGTTACAATGTGTTCTGCCGAAAAAACCCAGTTTTTAAGTTAAAATCAAACATACCTTTCAGCAAATCGATGAGCTCGGATAGTAACTAGACCCGTAACTGTATCCGTGATATGACTAAAATCATTAATAAGAAGTTAAGAGAACATCAGAAAATTGCCTAAACCTGTATAAAGGCGACAAAGTCAAAGAAGATATGCGTTTCACTTCACAAGTGGTGTAGCGATAATATCTCTGAAAAAAGGAAAATTTGCTATAAGCGAAAACAAATCTGAAATGAACTTGTATGAAATAGTAGATTATAAAGAGAATGACCACCAACGGCAAGAGAAATGGAAGAGCGAACAGTGTGATGAAAATAGCACCAGCCAGATTAACAATAGACGCAAGGCATATATTCAACTGGAAAGGCAAAGAGTCATCCACAGTGTAGACATCAGAACAAAGTCGATTCACAACACGCCCACAAGGTGTTCCATCCCACCAAGACAACGTTGACTGAATTTAAAATTTTTTAGTCGTACCTTGAGACGAATTGATTACCTGCAAAACACCATGTAACAGCTTTTCATGAAGACGATTGGCTGCAATCACACCACCATAAGCAAAGAGAAAGGCACGAATTAGCGTAAAAATTGTGTTGAGACCAGCAACGCACACGTAGACTGTAAGGAAAAATGATGTTCTGTCATATCCTTGCACGCCTGTTAATGGGAATATCGGACGAGAGCCAATAGGGTAACTAAAAACAGCTTCTTTAATGCAATATAGTTCGGTTTCACCAAATTTCTGACTTCCAATCTTGTTGATGCTCCACCCCGGATAAATTAGTGCTCCCATGCACATCTGACAAGGAATTAAGAGTCCATTTGCTAAGCCAAACATCAGACCCATTTTTAGAAGATTGCATAAGTAATAACGAACAAGCAATCAATGCTACCAGCACATACCCTGTTGCTTGCAAATAAGATCGATAGACCTCTATTTTCACCATTCCTTCCTAAGCAAAACAAAAATTTTGTAAATAAAAACAAAACTTCCTGTCACTTTCCACCAAATCTACCTGTTTTTCTTCATCACTTGCAAGACCGATCTTTTCAAACTCGTAAAAAAGAATTTCATCCGAAGTCTTAGCCATTTTAATATTGGAAGCAACCGCTGCTTCACCAAACACACTTGATCCCAGCACTTCTTTTGGTGTGCCTGGGGTGAAATAAATATAAAAAATTGGCTAAAATCGTTTAGGATCCAACCTTCACGCTCTATTCCACCCAGCGAATCCAATCGAATGACATAGTCCACCTCTTTCAAGTATTGGACATGATGTGTGGAAATAACTACAAGTTTCCCTCTTTCTTTCAACATTCGTTGAATCGAGTTTTTGAGCACAAATATGCTAACATTCTGGTCTAAAGAAGCGAATGGATCATCCAGCAGGTAGACATCATTGTCCTAAAATTGAATCTAAAAGTGGTTTTGGAGTTAGATACCAAAAAAAACCTGGTATATAGCCCTTGCCAGGGCCATTCTAGCACGTTGACCACCACTCAATTTAGTTCCTTCGTCTCCGACGAGATAGTCATCTCGGTCAGGCATGAGCTGTAAATTTCTTTATGTTTTCCATAAATATGGATTAAAACAAAAATACAGCAATATCATGCTCCAAAGCAGTAGCTTCAAGAACTCGTTGATAGAACTCGGGTTGAAATAAGCTCCCGCAAACAATGTTCTCTTTCACTGTGTCTCTTCTTAGCCAACATTCTGTGAAAAAAATAACTCGTCTTTCTTTTACCGATTACAATACCTTGTCCCATGTAAGCGAACCCTTCATTGATAGCTGACTGCCGCACTCTGACCACTCTAGTAGGCCTGTTCTGTTTGTTCATGCTTTGTGTTTCACCCAATATACCCATCAAGATAGTAGATTTTCCGCAGCCTACTGGTCTAAACTAGGGTAAATTTACGTAGTTGTGACAGAAATACTAGAAACAGACCCAATTATCCCAATAATTGACCCCTATAAAAAATTGATATTTTCGATTTTTAAAATGCGATCTAACTAAACCTTTTCTCCACTGAAGGAAATGTTGCGAACAAAGAACTTGCCATCGGACCAAGAAAATTTTGCATTTTGTACTTCAAGCAACTTTTCAGAAGCTGAAAATTTATGTAAACTCCATACAAATTATTTTTTAATTGTTTACAATCTGTTAGAGCATAATGATCGTAAGGCTCGCTATTTTCAATTTCAAAAAACTTGTCGAATCTTTTCTTGCTGACATAAGCCTCCACCATTGAATTTAACACCCATGGAAAGGCGTTCTAAATGCACAATGTCATAAAGGAAATATCTGGGAGCCATACCAATGGCAAGATGAGAATGTTTACTAGAGCCAAGCTTGTAAACACCTAAAACGGTCGATTATTCATGCATACGGTATTTGTCTTTTTTTAAATTTAGTGGCATGCTCTATCTGAAAAACATAGTAGCTTAACGTCCTTTCTTTTATGAATTCAAAATCGCGTTTCTAGCATTGTGTTGCTACCCACTTTTTCCAGATCACTTCAAGGCAAGTCGGCACATAAATTATAGCTAAGATAACAAGCCACAATTCAGGTGGGAAATTGCCTGAGAGCAGTATGCGAAAACTACATCAAAAAACCGAAGAAAGCGATTTTGAATCAAGCAGAGGGCACCTTAATAAGAGAAAATATGGTATGTAACACCAAGCTCAATGCTCACTTTGGCTGCCGTCAATTGCTCGTGCATAATCACAGTGTATGTGGACAATATTGCAATTGTGATTAAAATAGGGGCAGAGGCCCAGAGATACACACAAACCTAAAGTAATTCTACAGTTAAGTCTGGGATATGATGCGTCTGACTTCAACGTTCAGTGTAATAATAAAATCTCAGGCATTGCTTATCGTATTTCCTCCAACAAGGCATTGAGAGCCTTATTTTTCAAACCTTTTAAAATCGGAAAAATTTTGGATCAATCTTGAGATTATTATTTTTTGATTGTATAACCAAAATCTAAAAAACGTAACCGGCAGAGGTGGTGGGAGTTAAAAACGCAAAAAAAACTGACGCTAATTCAAGATATAAGCGTTTAAAAAAGACATGGGCATTTAAAATAAATAGGGTCCCACAAGAGCGGGAGCACTTATTGGAAAAAATAAGGAATTCCGCGACATTCTTTTCTTCTCAATGAATATTCTCATTCTTGTCCTTGAGCTGAGCAACACAGATAAGCATCGCTATTTTAACTTGGACTTTAATCTGTTTTAAACAAAAATTCACAAAAACACACCGCATCCAAATACTTCCTCGCCTTCAGATACTTCAGTTCTTTAGCTCTTATAGCATTAATTTTCTGCTCAAAAAAGGGCTCCCAATTGTTCAACTTGACCACCCGAATCGCTCTCATTGATTCAGTCACAAGCTAAAAATTAACTTTCACGGTTTCATTCGTGATTTCAAAAAAAAAAGACCTTCATTCTTTGATCTTTGTAATCCATCATTTTGGTGGACATATCACCGATCTTTGAGGCAATATATTTGTTCAACGGCACTGTTATGATGGCTGCCAAGAGACCACTCAAAAAAGCGAGTCCAACCTATAGGAGAAAAAATAGAATAAAAACAAATTTGAGTGGTACCAAGTTCAAACCTCTCGATAAAGGAGATACAAAGCAATTCCCAAATTCAGCGGCATGCTCCATCTGAAAAACGGAATAGCAGGTTATTACTCCACTAAAGTAAAGCTCTCCCCAAAAAGTTGTTCGGAAATATATATTTCAGCAAAACATAATATTCATATGAAAGCAGTAAGAAATAAATTTACACAGCATGAAAGCTCCCAACGAAGCCCACAATTCTGTCCACATCAGTCGACATAAAATTGATTAATTGACCAGAGGAGAATTTGGACAAGCGGCAGGCTGGAATCTGGAGCAACTTGTCGTAGACAGCCCTAAAAAAGTTAAAATGGTAACAACAAAGACTACATAGCAAGCAAAATTTACGTCAAGAGTGCGGTTCTGACCCTCAAGGAAACCTTGTTGACATAAAAGTTGAAATTGAATTCACAAAAGGCGGAACAAAAAGAAGTGACCAACATGAGTCCGGCAAATAAAAAGCCAAAATCCTAAGAAATCAAAATAAATTTTGGCCATTATTTATACTAAACTGTGTTATTTGAAATATTGCCACGTTTTTGACCAATAAATAACTTTTTGCCATGGGGAACCGAGGTGAACCCAGTCTGGAGGGTACCTGGGCCCCTAACCTTTCGATTTTTACTATGTTTCTGCTGCTAAAACTGGGAAATAAAAGTATTAGAGTAAAAGCATCAATTTTTGGCTATTTTTTTTTTGAAAAAATGTTCGGTCTTACCCTAAAAACATGATTTTTAGGTGTTTCAGATGCTGAAACACCGAAAAAAACAAATATTTAGGGTATTTTGGGATGCACTAAATAAGGAAATAAGCCCTTTTTTCAAAATTGAAACAATACGTCAGGTTTCGGACTTTGAAGAGAGGTGATGAGCAGATGGAGAAGAACAGGACCAGCAAACTTAAAACAATCACCAAAGAGACGCAACACAGCCAATGAGAAATACTTAGTACCAAATGCACGAACTAAAGCTTTAGCGAAACTGAAAGGTTCAGCATCTGTGAACTGGTTGGAAGCTGATTCCAGAAATTCTCGTTCTACTCTCAACACCTAAAGAAACAGTGATTTAGAGTCAATTTAAACAGAGGTGAATCCCTTAACCTTTAAAGTAGGAGGTAGCTTGAAGAGATCATCCACCTAAACAAAACATGTTCGAATTATAAAAAAGTGACATTAAATGCAACTCACATGGTTTATCTGCCCCTTGTAGCCTTTTAAAACCAGAGGATTGGTCCACCAAAAGAAAAGCTTGGAAAATATATTTGCGCCTTCATCACCCATCTCATCTAAATGAATTGTGCCATCATTGATAAGTTGATCCCCGTCTCTTGCTTTCCTAAATTTGAAGCAACTTAGATATGGCTGCTTAAAAATAGTTTTTGAAATATTTTTGCAAAAATCCTAGTCGAATTAAAATCCTATTCTACTAATAAAAAAAACCGGCTAATTTTTGGAATTCACACCCCAGTCAATTTCGGTATGCACACCTCAGTCTTTTATTTTTTTATTTATAGTATTTTTTATTGACTGGGGTGTGTATACCGAAATTGACTGGGGTGCGAATTCCGAAACTGGTCCATAAAACCCCCTACCGACTTTAAGGATCCATATCATGGGTCAGAAAAAATTAGATTGTTTTTAATATTTTGGTTGGACATCTAAAACCCATGGAAACAACCTGATTTTTTTTTTGATTTTTCGAGGTTTGAAAAAATAAGTGAGCATGGTCACCTGCTAGACGAAATCAGTAATTTGAGGTGAGTTACAACTCGTAAGTTTCTAACTCTAGCACTTAAAAAGCAGCCGACATTTTCGCAAGTCTGAATTTCCATGGTGAATATAGCTGATGGGTTTAATTAAGTCGTGACTTTCCAAAGTAACGAAATTGATCAATTATTTTTAATATAAAGATATTTATTTTGAAGAAGGCAAGCAAGTTCACGAGTTCAAAAATTTACGAATTATAAAATCACGAGTCATTGTTCGGCCAGCAATTTGGCCTACCCTTTCAGACTAAGGGTATAAATGACTTACTTTGATATCAAGAACTCGACAAAGCCAAACACATAGTTAACCAAATGAAGAGCAACAATCGTTAGAATGGAAAGTGTTCTGAAGTCTGCAAAGCCATAGAACAACCACCTCTGCAGTACCACTATAATGAAGGACTTGGAGACAAAACCATAAGCAACACTCAGCCCAAAAGGTCTTGTCCATCTCAAAGAAAATTCTATGAGATAATAAAAAATTTTAGAAGAAATACGTGTTGTAGTAAATGGTGAAAATCCACACAAAAGCGTATACAAACCAAACCAAGCCAACAATGCTGTACTCAATCAAATAGACTACTGGCAACACAAAATGGTTGGAGGAAGACAACAGCACAGATGTCATAAGTATGATACAAGTAAGTAGCACAACTATCAGTTTTACGATCAAAATGTGACGTATGTATGGAGAAGGAATCCGACATGACTTTTTCTGAAATTTACAATAATTTTGTTGGAAGCTTTCATGATAAATGTATCGTACCAAAAACAGCGATCGAAGTTTACCGAAATTTGGACATCGGTACAATGAAAGCTCTTTTTAAGATGCAGCCTAGCGATCGTTCCAGGGATATCTTACATATGGGTGTATCTTAAATCGAGTTTTCACTGTATCATAAATTGGCAAGATATCCAATATGTGAAAACGGTAAAGCAACATCGGTCATGCTTTTGTACAAAATTTTTGCTATCTTTATCAAGCATCCATCTTTGAAGGAAATTTTGATGCTACTCGGTGCATAATTATAAAATAACTTCACAATATTAATTTATTCCACCAAAGTTTGGACTCTGCCAAATTGTTTTTTGTTTATGATTTTATTATTTTTAAGATGCAGAGAGGGATAAAACTTTCTGAGCGTGAAAAGGGTCAAATCGAAGCGTTTTTGCGCGCTGGAAAAGGGTTCAGAGCAATTGCTAGGAAGATCGGCCGAAGCCTGCATGTGGTAAAAAAACTTTCTCTTAAATTCAGGGCAACATGGATCTAAAAAAAAAAAAGCTTAGTGGGCGTAAAAGAAAAATTAGCAAGCGAGATGAAAGGAGGATTGCAAAGCAGGCCTCCAATTCTGCGAAGAGTGCAAATGATATCAAAAAGGAATTGAATCTTGAGGTATCAAAAACTACTGTTCTTCGAGTTTTATGGCGGAATGATAATCTAGTCCATATGAAAATAAATCCTGCACCTCGTCTTTTTCTTCGTCATAAAGAAGACCGGCTAAAATTCGCTCATGAAAACATTGTTTTGTAAGGCATCTTTCGATTTTTGTCTATTTGTCTCAAAATAAGCTGGTAAATCTATAAAACCGGTAAAATATTTCGAAAACGATGAAGCCAATTCTATCAATCTACTAAACCGACGTTCTAAAGTAATGACACTAGTTTGCCTATCCTCCGACTAATTGATCTGCCCTCCAGTGGTATCATATTGTGTTTAAAATATTATTTGTATTGACCAGAGTTGATCTCCTTGACTGTCAAGACAGAAAAAAAAAGAAAAAGAAGCTTATTCTGATGCTCTTTATTATTTGCTAATTCTTGTTGCTATTATTGTTGCACTATTATCAAATAAAGTTTTAAATTTATTGCTCGCATAAATTCGCTTTTTAAAAATACAACAAAGTTTCTAGATTAGAGGGATATTATAAAAAAGTTGAAAAGCGCCCTATAAAATGGTAATTCACGCCTGTAAAGTCTTCTTTTAAATACTCTTAGTACAAGAAAAAGGGTTTCAGGTGCAGAAAGAAAAAATGCAGCAAATTAGCAGCTAAATCTAGAGTAAAAAACACACGAACATATATAAGTCAGGAATGAATTTGAAACTTCAAAATCTTGACGTTATGATTAGAGGCGAGCAAAACGAATAATCGAATCAAAAACAAATAATCATGAAAAAGCTATTTTTTTCAAAGTGGAGCATTTCGAAACGAACAATAGTTTTTGAACAAGATTCGATTCGAAACGGGATATTTGGTACCAAATGTGCACATTCGGACCGAATGTACTATGTTTGGACCAAACATAGTTGGATTTTAACTGAGTTTGAGAGTATTTTTAGACTATTAGTGTCGCTTTTTTCTTTATTTTTTGATTCTTTTTTTGCTTGTGTCTGTTCTTGTTGTTCATATAATGTCGATAGAATATACCAAATGTGCACATTCGGTCCGAATGTGGTTTGTTTGGAC